>CAXKVY010018454.1:0-59217 GCA_964058915.1 Tetropium fuscum | reverse complement strand
AATACAGACAACTGGAAATTGGGTGTGCGACCGGTTTCAATACAGGTGGAGGAGTGTGTTTGGTTGTTCAAGAGATATAATGTTAGGTCATAATCTAAGGTCACGATAGGTAAGCCGAAATTTGTTAACGTTGAATAATATAGAAACTAAAAACATTCAATTGTAAATTACGATGGAAAGTTATTAATATGAAATTATTGACATCTCAATTATTTGTGTAAACAGACCACGTAACGAAAAAAGTAGATAAAAGATTATTGTTTAAAACATTGTTGTTTAATCAATTTTTTTGAGGCCCACACCGTAAAGGGTTTTCATTTTGCATCACTCTCAATATTTTACATTTGAATAAATAATGAAGAATTCATGACTTTCGATGAAAAATCGATCTATTTTTCTTAAAACAATTTCTTATTATCCTTATTTTCCTTGGTTTCCCTCTTTTTGTTTTCTCCCCCTCTCTTGATTTTTCAATAATAAACAATTCACTTATGTCCTCTATTATGTAGTATTGTCTATGCCATTTACACCCTCTCACTTTAGTTATTGAGTCTTTTGGTGTTTAGCATCCTTACACATTTACTATTTACTAAACTTCATACCTATATTTTACATTTCTATTTACTATTTCGTATATAGGTACTATCATTTTCACTCATATCTCATTTGATAACTACTAACTTTTCTTGCACAGTACTTTAACTATAAATCTCTATTCTATATGATTTACAATATCATTATGACTCAATTATATTTCCACTATTTTCCTATCTCAACAATTCTTCATTTTATACATTAATATATAATAAATTTTATGTTATAATTCGTGTATTATAAAAATATATGTTTTCAAAATAGTTTAAATCGTCCAAAATCTAATTTCTACATATATATATATATATATATATATATATATATATATATATATATATATATATATATATATATATATATATATATATATATATATATATATATATATATATATATATATACATATATATACATATATATATATATATATATATATATATATATATATATATATATATATATATATATATATATATATATATATATATATATATATATATATATATATATATATATATATATTTATATATATATATATATATATATATATATATATATATATATATATATATATATATATATATATATATATATATATATATATATATATACATATATATATATATATATATATATATATATATATATATATATATATATATATATATATATATTTATATATATATATATATATATATATATATATATATATATATATATATATATATATATATATATATATTATGTAGGAATTAATTTCTCAACAAGTTTTTATTGATTTTAAAGTATTATTATTGTGGACAAAATAATTGAAAATATGCAGTGAATGCACAACGGAGAGACACCTGATAAGTTTGCAATATACTTACACTGTCTCTACCCTAGTGCCTCTTTTCCCTGGGCGCCAGTTCTATGAACATTTAATTCGTGTAGGTATGGAAGTTCACTGCTGAGCATGACTTCTCTATGGTCCGTTAGAGAAGGTTCAATTAGGTTCTCAATTTTTAAAGACTATTGTGCTTGACCATTGAAATTATATGGAATGGTAAATGGATATAATAATCTTAGTGTGAAATATTTAAACGTGGTAATATTTATAACTATGGAAGATTTGATATGTGAGAGATAAAACATAAGGTGAATACACAGAGAAGTATTTATTATTAAATATGGAAGCATTGTATTGTCACGAGGACAATTAATTTAAGCTAAACAACACAGCAAAGAAAAATTTATATCTGCAAATCAAATTGCAGCAGGAAGTGTGATTATAAATATAGACAATAAAATAAATAGAAATGCTCAGATCAACTTAAGATTAAACCTACGTACCTTATGCTATTGCCTACAAGCCTACAGAAACAATTAATCCTTAAAATTAAAATTATCTTAGATAGTCATTACCTTACTATGTCCTCTAGTTAATCCTTCAACATGAATCACAACACAATTTTTTTATAAGCACTTAACAAACACTGGCTTTGTTTACTGTGATGTCTGGAATCACGCCTGATGCCATCTAGTCGGAACGCTGCTTTCTTTTTTTACGCTATGGCCAAATTCTTTAGTACACCTGCGGACATCTATCGGAACTATTCCGAACTGAAAACTGCTATATTTGATTACTTCTTATTGGATTTTGACCCTTACGGAACTTAATATCTCCAGAATTTCTACTCACTTTCTCGTATTTGAATCTTCTTTTATTTATATAAATCAGCTTGCCACACTCGTAGAATTTTCTTTAGCGCTGACTGGAGACGCTACACTTAAAAGTCGTGGATTTTTACCGAATTCACTTAAATTTGTTTTTAAAAAGTGCTTAAGAATTTCCCAGTGGGATTCTGCACACCATAGCACTAGTTTAAACACCTCAAGCTACTTCTAAACATTAAGTTTTATGAACTTTAGCTCACATAAAACCAGCTAGCTGTTGATTACCACGATATCAGTGTTAAACCCCTTACATTATTATGCGTCTCTACCGAACTTCTTTCCGGTTAAACAAATGCATTTCCTCCTGCAATCCAGCTTCTTGTTTTATCTTTGTTGACAACTCTGGCCAATCACATCAATGCTATTTTTATAAATTAATTAGGTTTACCTTTAAATGCCATAATTTATCATACACCCAGTTTAAATTTCACTTCTAAGCTATAGACAATAATCACATTTACCTTTCGTAATATAATTTCAATATTCACAATACAGCCGTCATGTCTTTTTTTTATCTGCTTCTAGATTACAGCTCTCGAGACTCCATTTTCACGTGACGCTAACGCAAGTTTCTTTCTAAATACACATAGTTTATGTAAATGTTATATTACATAAATTTTGTTGAGACTTGTCTATTACGATTATGTGAGTTTTAGATTTTTGCGCCTATAAATAACTTTGATATTAATATAAATAGACATTGACCAATCAGATTCATCGTTGCCGGTTGACATTTGTATTGCTCTTGAACCCCATAGAGGTGCGTGCGTGAGCAATGTTACTAGAGTTGGGACTTTTTATTGAACATAAAATTTACGTTATTTCATGGTTTAATGTACCTATTTGTATGTAATTTGTATGTATTTTAATGCCTTCTGCAGGTATTGTAAAATTAAAAATCTTAATAGTAATTAGCTATACTAAATTTCCCCAAGTGATAATTTTTCAAAAAAAAATTATATCAGCATTACTATTTACATTATTAATAAAAACAGTATTACGTCTGTATATAAATTGAAGATTTATCTTATAGCTTATCCTCTATGGAGCATTTGGTCATCGTCTGTATTCCTACCCTGTTATTCGATTATTACCGTGTACATGCCGATACGTATTCAAGGTCTGAACTCAAAGGGCCTCTAATTTATTTTTCTAAAAGATGGAATATCACAAGGTACTGTCGTATTGCACACTATATAATTTATTTCATGCCATTTTCCTTGTGGGAAATCGTGTTCTGCATAAAACGAGTTCCTAAATCATATATTTGCTCTTCCTTTGTGCCTCGCCGTTACAGTAAAGTTTTATTTACTTTCTTAAAACTTGCTACCACTTAGAATTTGTTTACTGTGCGTATGCGTGTAGGCACTCCCTTCTAACTTAATTTCAGAATTTGATGAGTTAATACCAGAAGTCGATCAGAGTTTGGACAGTTCAAATCTCTTTGAGATAATCGATTACATGCTGCCGAAATATAAAATACTTTATTCCAGTCAAAGGACTAGAAATACATCCAATTTTGCATGTTTCATCAATTATTAATGCATCTGGTGATTTGTGTAAGTAGGTATATCTAATACCGACCGATATTTTACATATTAGTTGTAGTCTAGTGCCAATAACTTTTTCTTAAAGAATAATTCTTATCAGAATATGGATGGATGGTCGGATAATTTAAAACTAATGGTATATAAATGAGGGAAAATCGATTGGACACCAACAAGTAACCAAAAGTAGGGTAGGGGTGGACAAAGGGATGTTTTTTGGGATGAAAACTGAACATTCTATCGAAGAAAGTACAATAGAAACGTTCTAGATAATCTACTACTTTATTTAAAGCATTTTTCAACATACCCTCAAAGGCGGTATTTTTCTCCATAGTCCACTTACATTTCAATCGCAGACTTACCTCAATATGTACAACCTTATGCATATGTACCTCAACCTGCTCCTTCGTTCATATCTGATTCATTTGTGAAGACCTAGTTTTCACCTTCAAAGGCGGTCGTATCTTCACCATTACTTTGAATGGCGTAAGGTTTATTTATCTTAATTATAGATGTAATGTGTAAGTATAGTAACAAATGGCTTGAAATTTTCACTGCCTTTCCAGATTGTTTGGATGTACACTGACAATGGAATCCAATGAGGTTAAATAAAAGTAATAACAATAATTATTATTATTATTTTATAAATCAAATTACAGGGAGTAGGAAGTTTTAATTATAGTAGCCTTAATTATAGTATTAATTTACAAAATAAATATAGATTTACATCGATTTTAAGTTAAAAAACTTGCAAATGGATGTATACATCTAAATATAATTCAGAAAAATTTACTTATAATCAAAAAAGAAAAAAGAGAAGAAGAAAGAGTAGAGAAAAGAAAAGAAAAGGTAGTAGTTTTACAAAATTTAGTGTTATGTTAATTCTATCAGTGTTTCAATAAGAGATCTTCGTTCTCTTTCAACCATTTCTTAACCAATTTCTTAAAAATATATATATTTACGCAATTTTTAATGTTAGAAGGCAAATGATTATACAATCTCTGTCCAATATAAACAAAGTACCTATATCTTTTTTTGCTAATACAAGTCATTTCTTTTTGTCGAGTGAAATAAACGTGATCTATAGGTTGTAAAAAATGCTTGTTTTTATAGAAATACATTAGTATAACTTTAGCGTAGATCTGTCTTAAGTCCAATATTTCTGACTCACGGTATAGTTGATCAGTACAAAATCTGATGTTTTTATTTAAGATTATCTTTATAATTTTTTTATACAAAGTTTCTAACGCTTTTACTATTTTGAATTTGTATATTAAATGTCGGAATTTTCTTATAACACTGCTGATCTGAGTATCCCACCTTAGATGACAATCAATCATAATCCCTAAGTATTTAATACTTCTGGTGGAAGAGGTTTCACGGTCATCCAGTGGTATTGTACTAAAATCAGGTAAGGTTATTTTTATATGATGTAAATGTCAAGTATTTAGTTTTATCCCAATTTAATGTAAGCAAATTATCAAACCATCTTTTTCAGGTCCGTCGATGCAGAAGATCGTAGAATATTGCAGTACCATCTGCGTAAGATATGATATTGCCTTCTTAAGGTAAGGCAAGTAAGTCATTAATGTATATTGTAAACAGGACAGGGCCTAGGACTGTACCCTGTGGTACCCCACAAGTCACAGTTCTTTCGTCAGTATCAACACCGTCAATTACAACCTTTTGTTTCCTATTCGTTAGATAGTTACGAAATAGGTCTAAGGCATTTCCACGAATTCCAAAGTTTTCTAATTTATTTAGCAGAAGTTTATGACTTACCGTGTCGAAAGCCTTAGCTAGGTCTACGAAGACACATAGCGCTAGTTTGGTGCGATCAAGTGCAGTATATAATTTAGAAGTTAGATTAGTTATTGCATCTTGAGTAGATTTGATTTCACGAAAACCAAATTGCATATCATTAAGTAGTTTGTTCTTATCCATATAGTTACATAATCTTAACTTTATGATCTTTTCAAATATTTTGGCTAATGCAGAAACCAGCGATAATTTGACTTTTTTGTTTTCTAACCATTTTTAAAAATAGGTTTTATGATTGCAGTTTTAAAGTGAGATGATACATGACCTGTTTGTAGACATTGATTTATCATGTAAGTGAGGGGATCTATAATAAAATTAACACATTTTTTTCAAAATTTTGTTACTAATTTGGTCGGTGTTTTTTCCATTTTTAAATTATTGATGATATTATGTAATTCTTCACGACTAGTTGAAGTCAAGAAAATGCATTTCTGTGAAACACAATTTCTTTTAGGTTCCGAACTATAATTATTGCCTGTATTTTACTAGCTAATATTTCACCTATTTCGGTGAAGTATTCATTAAAATTATTAGCAATTTCTAATTTATCATAAATTGCTTTGGAGTTCTCCAAAACAATGTTACTGATAGCATATTTTTTATTGGGATTCCGATTTAATCATTCATTTAACGTGTCCCCATGTTTCGCTGATTTACTATTTTGCTCAATTTTTTGTTGAAAGCATTTATTTTTTCTTATTTTTACCAATGAATTTATTTTATTTCTATATAATTATGACATATTCTCTGTTTTTAACTTCGTTATCAGGGTTTCTTAGATATTCCTGATATTTTTTATCTCTCATTTTCATAGAAGAAATAATTCCATTGGTAATCCATGGCTTTCTCTTCACAGATTCTTTGACTCTAATAATTCTGGTAGAGTTATTAATATGTTCCTTAAACCTCTCAACAAAGAATGTTGTTGAAATTTCAACGTCATTAGCTTCATATACCTCTTTCCAGTTTTCATTTTTTAAAAAAACCTCTAATTTTCTATCTTCCACTTTTTTAACAGTTTTATAACTGCTATTTTCATTGTTGTTTTTACTACTTATATTTTTTTATAATAATACTAGTATAGCAGTAGAAACCGCGACGCGAAAAGACCTAAGTGACGTCCTAAGAAAACATAGTGGGAACGTACCACATTGCATTGCTTTTACAATTGGTGGTCAATTATAGTTATTACATATAAAACCATATCGGTCTTCTTTCTCGGTTTGAATATAATTTGAGTTTTTATCAAGCAAACCACAAACACTGGAACAAATTTACATTTGATGATTCAGACAAGAGATAAACTATTTTCAATCAAAAAATGTAATAAATAAAGACAGATTTTATTAAATATTTTAATAGTACTTATATGGTAATTAAGCGCAGGTAGCAGGTGTTCGTCGTAAATTAAGATGACGATCTAAATTTAAGATTACTGGAATGGATAAATCAAAGATGTGTCCAATTTTTTATTATGTCACTTTAATAGTTGCTATTAACTGTATCTAGGTATAAATCACTAAATTGTATCCAAGTGAACATGGCGCTGTTATTTTTATAATATTCATTCATGTTATTAATTCAGTTGAATGACACAAGTATTGAATGGGTAATGCTTAATCAAGTTCTCAGTAGCCCACAAATTGATGGAACGTTTCTTTAGTGTCGCCACATCTTCACATCTTTCGTCACATCAGTTTCTTAAATACAATACTAGACCCCATGCAAAATCGAATATATTGTTCCCATTTCCAAACGATACACATCGCATCGTGAACCAATCGAAAGGGGTGGTTAAGTCTTCTTTAAGTTAGTTAACCTCAGGCTACTATTTTTCGATACTTTGCGCCGGTTTTCGATTTAGTTACTGTAAAATTGCTTGTTCTCCATTAAGTCCATTATTGATTGATTTGATTGATTTGAGATTGGCGGGGGTTCTGCCCTTTGACGTATAGGCCTCAGTATGGGCCCGTCACGTCCCGCCTTTCGAGAGCTATACCAGTCGAGTTGCCTTAATAAAGCCAACGAGGCGGCTGGGACATAGCTCTTTAAAGTCCCTGGGCATCAGCATCAGTTGTCCCAGGTGTTGCATAAGTGTATGCAGGAAAGCGGGGCAATTCATCAGAACATGCCCTGCTGTCTCCTCATCTTCCAAGCATCCCCTACACTCAGGGTCTTCCACAAGACCCATTATGTAAAGGTGTCGTCTTAGGTGGCCAGTAGGCCTGTCACTGTTCTTAAGTTACATCTGCTTAATTTCAGCAGCTGTCTGGTCCTCCCAGCGTCGGGACCAGATATGAGTTCTTTAACCTGTCTCATGCCTGGAGCAGTTGTCCAACAATGTTGAAACATTTGTTGGGCTAAAGTCTTCATTGAGAGAACCGCTGTGCTTCTGGAGATCCCTACGAAGGGTTCAGGCCCAGTAAGTCCATTATTATAGCTGCATTATTTACATAGCAATTTTACCAATACAGTTTTACTATTTTGGTAGGACGTGAGGTAATTTAATACTATATTACGTTTTGTTGTATTACTATATTACGGATTTATACATTAGCGACATAAGTCTTAATAATTCTCTGTTAATATTTGTTTTTTCATTTACTTTGTTGTTATGTTTTATACAGCAGCCTGGAAAAACGCAAATGTCATCCCTATTCCTAAAAACCAAAATCCCACCTATATAACTCACTTCAGACCTATTAGCATTCTACCTACCTTGTCGAAAATCCTAGAAAAAATTGTTTCTCAACAAGTAAACGCCTACCTTAATGATTCTAACATTTTACCTGTTACTCAGTCTGGTTTTAGATCACAACACAGTACTTGTACGGCAATGCTAAAAGTCACAGATGACATATTTAAAGAAGCCAATGCTAATAACAATTTTAGTAAGGCCTTCGATACCTTAGATCATACGACCCTCTGTTTAAAATTAAAATATTTCGGCTTCTCGGAAATAGCAGTTAATTTTTTCCGAAATTATCTTACTGGTAGGCGCCAGAGAGTGATTTTGAACGATGATATATCTGACTTTTCTGATATAACTAAAGGGGTTCCCACGCTTATGTATACACCACATAAACATATAAATATCAGTGCATAAGTACTAATGATTTGGAGGCATTTCAAGAATATTTTAACTATAGTCTCGTTGATGTTAAAAATGTATTAATTTTTGGATATTTCAATGTCACACATTTTGTTGTATCTGCTAACTTTCTTTTTAAATTCCAAAATATCAGATTAGTGTCCGAATTTATCCAATTTAATGGTTTTCAGCAATTTAACACTGTTGCCAATTCTGATATGTCATGTGTTGTGTAGTCTCAAGACACACCCAGCCCATGGTGCCTGAACATAATCACCATCCTACATTGGTTATAGAGATTCAATCAAATTTAAGTAGCGTGGTAAATTTTCCGACTGATCACATTAATAAGGCTTATAATTTCAAAAGATCGAATTTTATTGGCCCTTATAATGCACTTCTAGAAAAAACTGGGACTTCATTGATAACTGCACTTACATTAACTCTGCATGTGATCCATTTTACCAAGATATTTATAATTTATTTGAGCAACATATCTAGTATACAAAAAAATTAAACCTAAATATCGAGTTTAGTAGACAACTAAAATCATAGGTAACATAAAAGATAGAAGTTATCATCACAATAAATTTAAAACGACTCGTAGTAACTTTCACTTAAATGAGTTTGGACGATTGAGTAGCTTAATAAAGAATAAACTAGTTTTTGCTTACAATAATTACCTTTGTTAACATCCAAACCAATATTAAGAGCGATCCCAAAACGTTCTGGTCCTTTGTTCAGAATAATAAAGGGTCCGCCAATAAGCGCGCTCGATCTTTAAAATGAAATAAAGCAAGTTGTGTGAGAGGTATAAATGAAATTTATTTTTTGTTTGAAAGAGTATTCGAAGGCATTATGTATGGAAAATAATATCGGTCAAATGTCCACCTCGGCTTCGCTGGGTGGCGCGCATACAAGAAGTCCAATTTTCAATGACTCTGGCGCACAAATCGGGCTGTATTTCATCGATGGCGTGGCGTATGTTGACTTTGAGGGCATCAGTGTTTTGTGGTTGGTTTGCGTAGACCTGTGATTTAAGAAAACCCCACAAGAAATAGTCTAGTGGGGTTAAATCGCACGATCTCGGTGGCCAGTTGATGTCGCCTCCGCGCGAGATAACCATTCCTCCGAAGCGCTCGTGCAGAAGATCCATTGTGGCGCGCGCTGTGTGGCTCGTAGCGCCGTCCTGCTGAAACCACATATCCTCGACATCCATATTGTCGATTTCATGCCAGAAAAAGTTCGTTATCATGGATCTGTATCGTTCGCCGTTTACCGTGATGGACACACCATCGTCGTTCTCGAAGAAATACGGCCCGATGATGCCTCCGGCCCAAAATCCACACCAAACAGTTACCTTTGCTGGGTGCATTGCGACCTGGTGGACCTCCTGTGGATTGTTCTCGGCCCAATAACGGCAATTCTGCTTGTTGACATTCCCATTTAACCAAAAATGTGCCTCATCGCTGAAGATGATTTTGCGACCAAAATCGGGGTCGACTTCCAACTGCTCTAAAGCCCAATCAGCGAAGATACGGCGCTGTCTATGGTCGTTTATTTTGAGCTCTTGTGTCAGCTGGATCTTGTACGGATGCATGCCCAAATCCAGATGCAAGATTCGGCGAAGTGATGTTTCCGAGAGGCGGAGTTCCTGTGCGCGACGTGAAATTGACTGTCGCGGATTTTCACGCACACTATCGCGCACAGTGGTGACATTCTGGGCAGATCGGACGTTTCGACGACGCGTCGGTGTTGGCTGATTGTTCACCGAACCGGTTGCCTCGAATTTGTTAATCAAACGACGGATAGTCGACTCAGCAGGACGATCAATTGCACCGTAAAATTGGCGGAGCGCGCGGAACGTTGCTCGAACCGATGAATGATTTTCGTAATAAGTTTTAACGATTTGCACATGTTGCTCGCGGCTGAATTGGTTCATGGTGATTTGTGAAGATACACTGAATAATAACAACTACGTTTGCCAACTCTACCACAAACAACATGGCCGCCATAAGCTGTCAAAGATCGAGCGTCCCTATTGGCGGACCCTTTATAACAAAATGGTAAAGTCGAGGCCTGTATGTTCGTCAGTTCGGTTTATTGCTTAAGAATTCTTAGGATATTCACCTTAGGTGGGTAATTTATCTGTATCTGTGTTTCGCTGTCAAGCTTAAACTTAATTTCAAAACTCAAATAGGGAATACATATCGTATGATGCCAAAAAGTACAGGCTTTTTCAAGAAAGGTAAAATCCTATCGTCATAGTGTAAAATAACCAGGGCCTGCTCATAGAGCGGCGCGAAGCTTCAAGATTCGACAGTAAAATCACAAATTATTATTCCTTAGTTAGAAGTGTCTCTTAATTTATGGTTTCCGGTATTCGTAAATCAGTATACAGTGTAATATTCATTAGCTACAAAACCAAAGTAAATAGTAAAACGCCAAGCATTACCCCTAAGATAATATTATAATAATACCTTCATAAAACGTAACTAATTAATGCAGAAAGAGTATCTCAGAAATATCATAACTGTATTGTTTTAGAGAATTAAGGATTTAAGCCTAAGAAGAGTTATCTGTGGGTTTCTTCTTCATATGTGTAAATAATGAACACCTAAAATATTGTTATTATTTATCCATGTCGTGAAAAATGTTTTGTACTTATTTTATGTTTTGTATTTTGCAACGGGATATCGTTAGCGTACGGGAATAGTTTCCTAAAATTATGTAAGGGGTAAAGTAGATCCCGTATTATTAGTCGAGATTTTTTACCCCTGTTAAGAATTATGACTTAAAGGGGATGAGAGACCCTCCTTTTCCCCACCCACAACGACGACTAGAGCGGCAATCTTAGTCAAAATTATATTATAAGTTAGGCATTTGAAGTGTGGTGAGAATTTTCATGAAATTGAGGATTGTTCTGTGTTCTATGTAATCCTCGATAATGGGTGTGCCTGCTATATATTTTTTTAATTTTTAATGTCACATAATGTGGCAAGAACAAACATTTTCACTGTCACTTCATAGTGACTATCTTCATTATGGTGCGATGAAGTTTGCGTTTACTCCACTTTCCTAATAAGATAATGTTTACCAAAAAGAATAATGTCTACGGAAAAGAAATATCATATTTTTACTAAAAAAATGAGGAAATTATTTGAATTTACCAAAGCCTTTTCAGAAACATGTCACGAAAATGCGACTAAAAGCAGCTTATTATTTCTTACTTCGTGGATATGTTAACCCACATCTAATAATTAAAATGTGATAAAACCCACACGTAATAGTTAGATAAATACTGGAGCCCTTGATAAATTACACTGCTTAATTTTAGTAATAAATCAACGCACGTAGCGGTTCATCAAATTAACTTTCCAATTGTTTTTATTCTCCCATCCATTCTATCAATACCTCCTAAATCAGTATCACCTAAAATTTGATTAGGCAATAATACGTCCACGGCAACATCAACAAATTCAAAATGAAACCAGTCATGTTCGGCAGCTCATTATTATTCCGTCGCACAATTTCGATTTTCAAACGTATGAATTGAATTATAGCGAAATAACTTGCCAACTGCGGAAATTTGAATAGAAACTATTTTAAAATGCAAATTTGCAGTCACATTGTCACATAAAATACATAAAGTATGGGGTGATTTTATTTGCACATAAACGTCGGATGAGAAATATTGGTTTGTTGTACAATGGGAGTCTATTTAGTTAATAAACTGATTTATATCTGTTAGATATTGCAATAATTTACATCTGAACGATATTACGTGTGAGCTTTGGAGAAATTCTGGAAGTGTGTTCTTAGTCAGTTGACCAATTTTGTTAATTTAGTATCAAATGATGAATTTTAATCTTAGCTTATATACAATACATACGGTGAGCTCGTAAAGTTTGGAATAAATTCAATTAATCGTTATTGAAGGATTTTCACAGGAAATCCTCGGACACGTCAACTTTATTTTATAAAATGTCACTTTTTTCAGCCATTGATTTTTTTTTTGTTTTGTTCGTTTTTGAGCTATGACGTCATCGACAATTTTTTTAAATGACAACCCATATTTTTTTTCACGGATTTCGATAGAGCACATTTTTCTGAGTGCGAATATGTCAAAAACATAGTACCTTTAACATTAAAGTGTTCGAGATATTCGGTTGCAAAGTTTTAAGAATGAATTATACAAGCGATGACCAAATGCTAATCATTTATCAAGAAAGCGCAGGAAAAACAACAGTTTTGACAGTTGTCACAATTTTGAAGTTTTTCCTCGCAAGTTTGTGTTTTAATCAGTTGAATAATATCATTAAGTAAGTTGATTAATCATTATTCCATCATAATTCATTTTATTTAAAAATGGTCCGTCGTTTGAGTGAAAGGGAAAGAATCGAAATTTTGATGATGATCGGTTACGGGGACAGAGCTCGCACACAAGTAGAAGTTTGCCGTTTATTTAACAACAAATATCCAAACAGAGAACCAATTACACAGTCCACCGTTAGCAAAATAGAACAAAAGTTTTTAGAAGTGGGTCATACGAGAGATCGCCCTAGAACGGGTCGTCCACCAGTGCAACAAGATGTTAAATTGAATGTTCTACTAGAGCTTCAAGAAAATCCCCATTTACCCACCCGCCAAGTGGCGGCAAACAACGGAATAGTTCAAAGCTCCGTCTTGAAATATTTGAAATTGAACAAATGGCATCCGTATAAAGTGGTTTTGGTCCAAGAGTTAAACGAAGATGATCCTGACCGTAGGTTACAGTTTTGCCAAACCATGTTGCAACGCCTGATTGATGACGACGGATTTTTACGCAATATTGTTTTTTCTGATGAGGCTACCTTTTATCTCGACGGCACAGTTAACCGGCAAAACTGTAGATATTGGTCTCCTGAAAATCCACACTGGAAAATGGAAACTCGTAGTCAGTTTCCACAAAAAGTTAACGTTTGGGCTGGTATTGTAGGTAATCGTATTTTGGGCCCATTTTTCTTTGAAGGCGTATTAACAGGTGAAATATATTTAGAATTTTTAAGAGACGACTTTGTCCCTGCACTTGCGGTACTTTACCCAAATGACGTAGATCCAGATCTGCCCCATCACACGATATGGTACCAACAAGACGGTGCACCACCCCATTTTGCAGTGATCGTTCGCGATTATTTAAACCATGTATTTCCTAACCATTGGATTGGTCGCAGGGGAACTATCGAATGGCCCCCTAGATCTCCAGATCTCACTCCCCTAGACTACTTTTTATGGGGCTATTTAAAGAGCAAAGTCTATTTCAATAGACCAAATACCATCGAAGAATTAAAGGACAGAATTCGCAATGAAATTCGAACCATTCAACCCGATACTGTTGGTAAGGTTCTGCAGGAGTTTCAGTGGCGGATGGGATATTGCCAGGAAGTGAATGGAGGTCACTTTGAAAATTTACTCTGATTTTATTTTTTACTTTAATTATTTATCATTTATTTGTTAAAATATTTTTTTATTTGTTTAAATTGTTGTTAAAAAATTAAACAGATTACTCCCAAATCTTTCAAAATGTTCGATAAGCTACCAAAATAAATAATATTAGTCCTTAATCTTTTAAAATGTAATAAGCTATAAGCTATTAGAATCAATAAGCTATTAAAAATCTTGACCCGCCCGATAGCTTATGCATGGTGCCATGGTACATTTTATAAACTTTGCAACCGAATATCTCGAAAACTTTAATGTTAAAGGTACTATGTTTTTGACATATTCGCACTCAGAAAAATGTGCTCTATCGAAATCCGTGAAAAAAAATATGGATTGTCAGTTAAAAAAATTGTGTCCGAGGATTTCCTGTGAAAATCCTTCAATAACGATTAATTGAATTTATTCCAAACTTTACGAGCTCACTGTATGTAAGTATATACATGGTTAACTGTCATTTTTTTTATATTATGTATACGTTTTCATTTCAAGTACGAAAAATATCGTATATACCTTGCGACTGAAGTCATTTTAATCCCTCAGGTGAATTTACGGAATCCCTCTCTACGGTCGGGCCATAAACTTTACCTTCGGGATTAAAAGTGCTACTTCAGTTCCGCGGCATATAACGTACTATTCAGAGCATTATGGAAAAAATAAATTCCGATTTAATGTGACTTACTAAGCTAATACAATGAAGCTGATATTCTCTCATAGCTGTATATCCAAAATAAAGTGATTCTGTAAATGATGAAAGTTTTCTTCCATGAAAGATGCATGAATCAATGTTATATTATACCTTGGTTTAGATTAAGATACTAGTTGTAAAATTATACTCTTGTGAGTCACGTCCTCAAGCGGTTTTGGTTATAACGTAATATTTTAAATTTAAAAAATGAGCTAGCTATTATATTTCAAAAGTGATCTATAGGTGTTAGTCAGGTGTGTAGATGCTCAGACAATAAACAAATATTCATTCATAAAATTTTGTTAGGGATTGGTTATGAGGCATGGACTTTATAACAAGAACAACAATAAGAAAATAAAACTACTGGTAATAATATGCTATAAATTCTCGAATTTAAATTAGTTAAATTAGTATCACTGTTAGTTGTATTTAGACGTGTAACTCAAGACGTGTAATTCAAATAACTTTGAATTTTGATGAACTATTTTTACATACATTTGTTACTAATTTTTAATATACTAGAGTATTTCAAACATGTCGAGAGACATTTTTTGGATAAATAAATATATTTTTTGAATAAATAAATGGGTGAATAAATAAAATTGGAACCTTTGAATGGGTAATCTAGATACATATTTTTACGTAAAAAATATTACTTTTCTTTCACCAATGGCGTGCGTACGGGCAGATCTTCGGAAAATTTTAATGACAAAAAATGGTACGTCAATGTTTTTTTAGAAATTCTAGAATCCTTGTTCAATTTACAACAGAAAACGACTCTTTACTTTTTTCGTTTGACACACTGTTAGCCAGTAAAAGAAGCCTCGAAAGAAGAATAAATAAGGCCTACATATCATACGAGCATTGTCGCAGGACCGTAGGGAAAACCTGGGGAATGAAACCCAGGGTGATCCTGTGGATTTAAACTGCTATCATAAGACCAATGTTGGCCTATGGAGCTGTTGTCTGGTGGCCCAAGAGTCAACAAATAACAGCAAAACTCAAGCTAGGCCAGGTACAAAGAGTTGCCTGTCTGAGCATAACCGGAGCCATGCGAACAACACCAACGAGAGCAATGGAGGTAATGCTGTGTCTTCCACCGCTAGACCAACATCTAGAAGGCTCTGACTACCATGACTCGCCTTAAATCCGTTGGCATACTACCAAATGCAAGCTGTGGCCAAACCAGAAGCCGCCTGTGGACTGAGGCTGTCAGAAAGATACCCCTTTTACAGGCATGTGCAGATGGTATTCCGCCTCGGCTTGTCTTTGATAAACCTTACACCATACATACTACTGGTGAAGACGAGGCCGGCGTTGAAGGTGTAAACTATGTCTTCACTGACGGGTCAAAGAAAAAGGATGGAGCAGGCTGTGGTATATATTCCAGGAATCTGCGACTCCGATGCAGCTGGACTATGGATAAAAATGCCAGTGTAGTACAAACAGAACTCGCTGGTATAACCATAGCCGCACAAGAGATTGCTCACAGAGAAAGAACGGGCAAGACAATAAGAATCTGCACAGATAGTAGACAATCACTACTGGCCCTGAAAAATTATAAAATAACTAAAGGATCAACATGGGAATGTCACCAAGCACTTGTGAGAGCATGTCAGATGAATAACATCTGCCTGTGCTGGGTCAAAGGACACTCACAATGCAACGGCAATATAGAAGCTGACAAACTGGCCAAGAAGGCAGCCAACCTGAGTATCCTTGGGCCTGGTCCTTCAAGTACGCTACCAGTTGCAGCAAAACTCCAATTAATAAAGTAAAACACCCACATAAAATTTAAGAGGTTATGGGATGAAACAAGTAGCTGTCAGCTGGCCAGAAATCTCTTGAGATATCCCAGCGAAGAGACGGCGAGGAACTATCTGGCAATGTCCAGGGGTAAACTGCGGTTTGTTACAGGAATCCTAACCGGACACTGCCGGGTAAGGAAACACCTCTATAACATGAGACAAAGTGGCACACCCATCTGCAGAGGATGTGAACAAGAAGATGAAACGATTGAGCATGTACTTTGCGAATGTCCCGCCGTGTCATCGACCAGAGAACACATATTGGGGGAACGTTGGCCTTCTATGGCCAATTTGAGGGAAATGCCCCTGGGCAACATCATCACCTTTTGTACAACATTGGGCTGGTCGATGACCTAGGGAGACATTTCCCTCACGGAGGAAGCACAAGGGGCCCAATGGGGCCTAAGTGCAGCGGATCTCTGATCCGCACTCCGGACATATTCCAGATTCCAGATTCCAGCCAGTAAAAAATTAAATTACCTAATCCTTAATAATTACCTTACTCGAGTTTTACGACAATGTCTATTCATCAATGGAAACAAATTTGCGAGGTTGCCGCAACGCCACAGCTTGCACTTGTGTTTTCTTTAGTGTCTTCTACGAATCTTTGTATTTATTGCGATTCAGGTGAACAATAAGTGTGTAACTATGGTGCAATCTTGTGCAATCTTGTTTGTAAACGCGTGGATCATTTAAGTCCGGAAAATGTTACTTTTCATCGGTAAGTAATATAAATATTTTTAACGTTACCTACAAGTTTAAACGGCTTGGCTTGGCCAGGGGCGGCGTTGAAACTAAAATTGAACTTTTTATATTGCTGCAATAATTAATCAATAATTATTTCATTAATTTTTATTATGTAATTTATATGGTACATAATCAATTATTATTCTGGTGATGCAAAATACCATTTTCATCTCCATCTATGTATGTTGATGAGCTACTGAATGACCACCATATTCAATTGGTCAAGTTGGTATTGAAAACATTTTTAAAAATACGTATTTATGAAACAAAAAACAATAGGCGAAATAGAATAAGAAGTTTGAATACAAAACTCATATTATTTAGGAATTAATAGATTCAATAATTATAGTAGGGTTGATTAACAAAGTTTGATTTACTGTGTTGTATGTATATAGGACATGAAGTTTTTAAATTTTAGAAACTTGTGATTTTTATATCTGTATCTGTATAAGAGGGATAAAAGTTTTAAAAAAAATATGTTCGATTGACCATATTTCGGTTAATTTTTAACCCAAACAAATTTTCGATCCTAAACTTGAACGGAAATTTGTCAATTTTTTTTATAAAGCAATGCCTATACCTATCTCTGACCCAAAAAAGTTATAAGTAAAAAAGCAGAAAATAAATAAAATCTAAATTTTGGTTTATTTCTTGTTTCAACATTTTCGGCATAAAAAAACGTTTTAAATATTTTTAAATAAACCATTTCGATGGGAAATTCAATTCTCTATAAAAGTTTCATATAAAGTATGTATATCGAAATTCTTTTCTTAGTGTCGAGTTATATCGCGAGATATATTGAAAAAACTGGAAAGGGTGCATTTTCACCCTTATCTCCAATTTTCTCCCTCTGATTTAAATAGCACGCGGTTTTTCTTCCTAAAAAACCCATTGACCGATTCCTGCAATAAAAATCCGTGAACATCTTAGTTCCTTTGATTATGACATAATCAATAGCCTATAGGTATAATAATATGTTTCAAATGTATTTTAGAGCATGAATTTTAAATTTATAAAACTACCTGTAGAATGTACAAGTATTTGAATGTACAGGTATTTGCAACAGAATATTGTTAGAAAAAGGTTGGCTAGGAAATGTGTTCTCTTCCCATTGAAAAATACACGATCTTAAAACATAAAAATTATCTCACCTTTTGCTCTTTATGTGACAAGTCTACATGTCTTAATGATGTATATGTTTTTGCCTCATTATGATCGTTAATAAAATAAATATTACGTTCTGGTACACTATCTAGAAATTTAGTAACTTTATTTTTTGTAGGCTCGGTGGGTAGATCTAAAGTATTATCTGAAGCACGAATTTCATTTGTAAAAGATGGGTACTTTGGTGTTTTGGCATTAGGATCTGGTGTACTTAGTATATGTTGGTATATAATATTACACATTTAGTTCCCTGAAAATAAAAAGGAAAATAAAGAATTTATACAAAATATACATCTTAAATACGTACTCCATAAGATAGATAGATAAGATAGAAGAGTCCATACGTTTTTCTGCTTTAAGAAATATAAAAACATAACAATGTCAACAATAAGAATAAACAGTTTCAACATAATAATTTAAAATCGCTCACCTGTATCCTGACATAAGGCCAAATTTAAAAGCCTTTTGGCACGAGTTATCGTTGTCATTGTATAACACTGAATTATAAAAATGTTGTAAAAGCAACGTTAATGTTAAACCACAGAATTACGTAGTCCCGTAAGAATTACTTTATTAGCGTGGGAAATGTAGTCGATACATTCTTTACCTTTTTCAACACGCATTATAGATAAAGACGCAAAATAATACCATATGGCAACGTTAAAGGGACTCGCAAATCTCATTTATAGAAATTTTATATACAGAGGGTCTCGCAAGTTATTTTAGTATAATAAGGGTCTCGTAGCTTATAAAAATATTTTTTTTAATTATGCTTTTTACCCCCTCGAAAAAAATTTTTATTTGTTGCATGAAATTCATGGCTAATCCTGGTGTAATTAAAATAAATTTCCGAACGGGAATTACGTCTTGGTTTCTATGATTATTTTTTTATTGCTGGGTATAGCCCTTGAAATAGGCTTCATGCCACATTAAATTTTACTGTTTTAACACCAGCAAATGGCATACTTTGGGTGAGCTGTAGACATATATGCCACGATTATATATTTATATTTTTGGTATATTTTTACCGCATCATTTTTTTATTTTATGAAATTGAACATTATTTAATTTAATATTGGATCGCACCCAGTCGTTCGATTATATACCTCGTAATACTGAAGCAGAGCTACTGTTATACCGAATGGTAGCATATTTTCATTTTTCTTAGAAGATATTACTTACGGCTTAGGCTTAGCTTATTTTTACTATACGTTACATTGTATAGTCTCAATTTGCATACCACATCCCTGACTATATTAATTTTTTTACTAGAACTTTATTAAAGTAGAATTTCAATTTTTGGGAATGTAAAATCCAAATTACTTTCAATATTTTTATTCATTTTTAATAAATTTTTAAACTATGGTCACTAAGAACAACTTCAACGCAACTGCAACGGCATTAACAACTTGTTTACAACAACAGCAACAACGTGTTTCAGTACAGACACCACTGGATCGTTAAACAACGCCTACTTCTGCCGAGTTGGACCAAGTACTGCGCCAGCTGTATGCCGATGTACATTTTAGACAATAAAGTGCATTTCTCTAAAATGTACATAGGCCAAAATTGACCCAGTAACCTTATTTGGTCTAACATGAATACTTGCGTTAATAGACAAATCCACTGCAATTCCAATTCAATTCCCAGTAGGTTAAGAACTCACTTTACCTTGTAAATCATTGAATAGTTAGGGAATCGGCATAGATAGATTGTACTTCATTTTTATTTTAAATTTCACCTGAATCGGACCGCATATTCTAAATAATAAATGACTGAACATTGAATAATTTTGCGTACGAAGTGATTTAAGGGATGAAGTCAGTCAATTGAAGGATATTTCCGAGAGCTTCCTAAACTCGATGGAACATTTCCTGTGCCGGCTCGAACTGGCCTTAAATTATTAACACCATTTGGCTTCCGACACTGTGATCAATTGACGCAATCTTAGTACCAAACTGTTGGTCGGGTTTATCGTCTTTCCAATTCACTTGCTAAATATGCTATCTGCCGCCTTTACGTTATAGGTGCTTAGGAAGTGATCAAAATAAATATTCCATTTTTTAGGCTGTTAAAGCAATGATATTGTAATAGGATTTATAGATACCCGTCAATTTGCCAACGGAAGGCAACAAATAAGAGCTTGTTGAGGTTCAATTATGTCCGAGGTTTATTTACTTAGATTTTTGTTAATTGGTTCGTACGTCACAAAATACTCTGAAAATTTGCCAGTTCGTCAAAGATCGCCTCTCCACGTCTTCCTCTTCTTCACCCAATTAAATTACAATATGTTGAGATCTTTGGTTTAACGAAAACAATCAACTTAGGACGTAGGACTATTAGTCTGGTCCACGAGGGTATCAAAGTCTTCTAGAAATGCATTTCGTTTGCACTTTGAGATTAAAAGTTAAAACCAATTTCAGATGATTCCCCACCATTAGAACTATGAACCCGAAGGCGTCAAAAAAAGTTATACATATTAATTTATACATAAGTACAATTTACCTCAGATCACTGGAAGATATGTATTCGGTGTATTACTGGTCAAGAGGGAATAAACTGAATTAAGCCAACAAGTTCAATGAAAAAATTTATTGCTAGCGTCAAAATTAGATTTGAATCCAGTAAAGGAAGAGACAGCCTCCCCTGATGATCCGCCACTGACAATAATTATATAATTTCAAAAGTTCTGTTCTTGCAATACAAGCTGTCTGGAATAGTCAACAACAATGGCCCAACAAAACCGTTAAAAGACGTTAAACTGACAGACGTACAGACTATGAAAACTGCACTGTCCGCATATAAAAAACAATTTCGAACCATCAGAAACTACTGCAAGAATAGATATAACCTACGCACAAGAGAGAAATATATGATATTCTACGCCAATGAACTGCCGATCTGGATACCGCAAGCGATATTCGACCTTACTCAGCATCGTGCACACGCTCGAATAAAAATTCGTAAAAAAATTGCAAATTATCCAAATCAAAAAGCGAAATGTCCTACAGACTCGGGAAACTCTGTTCTACAATGTTATTCCAAGGTATTTTTTAATTGCACCACTTATAAAAACGTTACAGCAGGTTAGATATAGAGCATGCGTAAAATGTTTAGACACTTTTCACTAGAGCGTTTGGAGTATTAAGGTTTCCCATGTAACAACTTGTGTTATGGGATAATCAATAATTTTTTTTTAATATTTCTCGTGATCTGAGGTAAATGGTACTTATGTGTAACTATTCGGCTGTTTTTTTTAGATCCAAATATCCAAAAATAATTTTTAGGGTAATTTTCATATTTCTTCCCCTACAGCCTTTTTTTAGGCCTTCGGGTTTTTCATAGTTCTAATGATGGGGAATCATCTAAAATTGGTGTTAGCTTTTAATCTCAAAGTGCAAACGAAAATCACAATTTGAGACTTCGAGAACCATACTATACTCTGCTTTGTTGTCCAACGTAGTTTTCTTCTTTGTTTGCCCAATGAAGGCAATATCCTCCTCGGTTTAACTTTTAATGAAAAAAATAAAATAGAAAAGGGGAATTTCTGAAGAGTAATCTCCTGGATAAACAGTTTACATGAAACACAAATCAAATTGCATAAATTCAGCACTCTTCCTCAAACAGTTTTTCCTAAAACACGTGCTGGTTAAGCATTATCTCGATGACCACTCATCTAATTGTTGGTGGATGTGGCTGATCAAAACTTGATGAAATTCTGGTGGGTTATTTACACATTTCAAGATATACTTCTTTCAAAATGCAATGAAAGAGTTGATAGAGAATCCCAAACGATATGTGTCCAGAGTGGTTATGACAAGATTAACTGGTAATGCTTGGGGTAAAACAGCAACCAACTAAAATAGTAAGTGTAGATTTAGAGCCAATGAAATTTTTCTATATAGTCCATAAGCTACCTCAGATCCTTTTTTATGATACCCGATGCATTTCAAATAAGATCTTGACCTCATGTTGCATAGCAATGCAACATGAGGTCAACCGCCACCACCATTAAATGATAAATTGCATGAATTGCAATTTATCACCTTAATTAAAGGGCCTCTCATCCAGGAGATGTGACGTAATGAATTTTTTGTTGTTGCCTATCGGCTGCTCAGTTAAATACGGGAGTCGTGGATAAGTGGATTTGCTAGAGGCTTGCACTTAGATACCTTTAGATATATCACCAGAAAAATCACAGCTTGACAATGACCGGCTTGATCTACTCCTACTTAAAATTTGTATAAAAATACTTGGACGCCAGGTCAAGAGTACTTAAATAGTACAGAAGGTCAGCCAATGATCAGCCAATAATTATCAGTTGTGACCCCTCTTGTGACTCAGACTTTTCCCAGAGAAATAAAAGATAAAGATTTTTTTTAAAACAATATATTACAAAAATATTTATATTACCAGTTGATGGTTCACAGTGATTCTTAAATTTAAATTAAAATTAACAATTGGGTTGCCTGAGGGGTTAAAACGACTCTACTTTATTAAGTAAAAACTCTTGACACAAAGTCAAGTCGAGAAAATTATCATTTACAACAAAAATGACTTGTAAACCTTGGAAAAAAAGTAAAGATGGAATATTCCTTAAGACCTGGGAATTCCTAGGGGCAATTAATTATACAAAAATACCTTTTCTCTTTTCTGGAGATCCCCTCGTGTGCTGGGTTTCCTAGGATCCTAGGCTGAAGCTTCGGCTTGGTGGTCAAGCTGAGCTGAGACGTAGCCTCTAAGGGCGATGTATACCGCAATGGGTGGAATGTGCCGGCTGCAGGAGGAGATACCTTCCAGTCTGACGTTCAGGAATAGGTAATAATGGTCTGCTCTGCTGGAATCTGGAATCTGGAATATGTCCGGAGTGCGGATCGAGATCCGCTGCACTTAGGCCCCATTGGGCCCCTTGTGCTTCCTCCGTGAGGGAAATGTCTCCCTAGGTCATCGACCAGCCCAATGTTGTACAAAAGGTGATGATGTTGCCCAGGGGCATTTCCCTCAAATTGGCCATAGAAGGCCAACGTTCCCCCAATATGGATTCTCTGGTCGATGACACGGCGGGACATTCGCAAAGTACATGCTCGATCGTTTCATCTTCTTGTTCACATCCTCTGCAGATTGGTGTGTCACTTTGTCTCATGTTATAGAGGTGTTTCCTTACCCGGCAGTGTCCGGTTAGGATTCCTGTAACAAATCGCAGTTTACCCCTGGACATTGCCAGATAGTTCCTCGCCGTCTCTTCGCTGGGATATCTCAAGAGATTTCTGGCCAGCTGACAGCTACTTGTTTCATCCCATAACGTCTTAAATTTTATGTGGGTGTTTTCCTTTATTAATTGAAGTTTCGCTGCAACTGGTAGCGTACTTGAAGGACCAGGCCCAAGGATACTCAGGTTGGCTGCCTTCTTGGCCAGTTTGTCAGCTTCTATATTGCCGTTGCATTGTGAGTGTCCTTTGACCCAGCACAGGCAGATGTTATTCATCTGACATGCTATCACAAGTGCTTGGTGACATTCCCATGTTGATCCTTTAGTTATTTTATAATTTTTCAGGGCCAGTAGTGATTGTCTACTATCTGTGCAGATTCTTATTGTCTTGCCCGTTATTTCTCTGCGAGAAATCTCTTGTGCGGCTATGGTTATACCAGCGAGTTCTGTTTGTACTACACTGGCATTTTTATCCATAGTCCAGCTGCATCGGAGTCGCAGATTCCTGGAATATATACCACAGCCTGCTCCATCCTTTTTCTTTGATCCGTCCGTGAAGACGTAGTTTACACCTTCAACGCCGGCCTCGTCTTCACCAGTAATGTGTATGGTGTAAGGTTTATCAAAGACAAGCCGAGGCGGAATACCATCTGCACATGCCTGTAGAAGGGGTATCTTTCTGACAGCCTCAGTCCACAGGCGGCTTCTGGTTTGGCCACAGCTTGCATTTGGTAGTATGCCAACAGATTTAAGGCGAGTTATGGTAGTCAGAGCCACTTCTTCTAGATGTAGGTCTAGTGGTGGAAGACACAGCATTATCTCCATTGCTCTCGTTGGTGTTGTTCGCATGGCTCCGGTTATGCTCAGACAGGCAACTCTTTGTACCTGGCCTAGCTTGAGTTTTGCTGTTATTTGTTGACTCTTGGGCAACCAGACAACAGCTGTCTGCTCTGCTCACCAAAGGAATTGATTCTCGGTCATCAAGGTGTGGAAGAAAAATTTACCAGTATCAGGTTTTACAAATTTGGAAGAAAAAAAATATGTATAAATTCCCGCTTGAACCGGATATCAAGAGTGAAATTTATACTAAAATGAATTTAAATAAAATAACTAGATTAATAGTACAAAAATATGAGTTTTAATTATATAAAAAATATTGTAATGTTAAATATTGGAAGTAAATTTTGTTAAATTCCCAAAAATTGATATTAGACTTTATCAAAGTAAAAAAATAATATTATCAAGACAGGAATGTGGTATGCAAATTTTCACTATACGATTAAATACAAAAAAAAATTGAAATAAATGCTTTTTTGCCGATGCAAAAGATAAACAAATACCTATGGCCTACGCCGTCGAAATAATATCTTCTAAATAAACTAAAAGTTACACTAAAACACCGAAGATATATCTTCGCGAACGTAAGCCACGGTCAACAGGCTCAAGCAAGCAGGTCGGCAGAAAGAGCATGATTTTTGCGGATATCGCGTATAAATGTGCTTGCTAGGAGCACGCGGCATTAGCGGGACGGAAAGGTAGGGATAACGGCCGATGGTGAGTCGCGGTAAATTTCTACAAGTGCGCGCGGTTTTATTTCAAATATTTGAAATAGGAATTCAAACATTAGCCATAAAACGGAACGGAATTTATTTACGTTACAGAATAACCTTTAGAAAATGAAGACCATCAAGAACTTGCTTCCGGCATCCATTACTAGAGTTCAGTCATCAACGACAGAGAAAACAAGTTAATTCTACAGATTAGTAGCAAGTCGAAGAAGAACGGGAAACTCCCTCAAAATGTTTGACATCATTTATCCCAACAATCCCAAGAGAGACTTCAAAGAGCAAACATGTTTCTTTAGAATTTAAGAAAATTAGGAAGGAAAATACAGCAAGAAGAAGAATAGCGACCGAAAATAATACTTGTAGCACCCATGGAAAGAATATTGTGAGAAATAAATTGGTGAAATAAAAAATGGAGAAGAGAATGAAAAGAAGGCGCAGACTTAAACGTAAATTTTAGCTATTTGTAAATTCAAAATTATATTTGGAATTATATATTTTCCATGTATATTTAGAAGCTCTTTTTTAATAATTAAATTACCATTTCCTAATATAACACACGAACTACATATTAAGGTAGGTTAGCACATAATAATTATTGAATATGTTATGTAGACTATTAATAATTATTAAATGATTCACACTCTATTAACCAGTTTATCTCTTATTTAATTTATTTTGTCAAGTAGGCCATAAAATAAGACGCGACAAACATTGTCATTATCATCAGAGAAGCGGTAAAAAATTGCCACGGGCCTGTTTTTAATTATTGTCGACAGTAACTGGTTTGTGTATTTATGAGGATTTTTGGGTTTTAATGAATTATTCAGCATTAAATTAATCATTGTCGCCGTCCTTTAATTAAAACTAATCAGGATCATATTTTTTTATTATTTCTGAAACACTAAATTGAATCTCTATAGCTTCCTGACAATATTCTTGATTCCGTTGTAATAAAACTTTCAGCAACACTATTACGGCAATCGGTAGGTCGTTTTAAAGGAAAGTACTTCCACTGTGCTTCTCACAACTTAAATTTGGCGTTATCAACTGCTTTGTGACGTTCCACAAATAAGGAACTGTATTGGGATAATAGAAAAATGTTATTCATTTATGAATACACCGAAAAGAACATATATTTTGGATAAGAACATTACAGACCTTGCTCCTGAAACTAACAGAGCTGGTTTGAAGAAAATGTGTCAAACTCGACGGGTGGAACGACACGATTCTGTCAGTGTCATGGTAGAGCTTATAAGACCCTTAGTTGCATCACTTGAGGAAATAGGGACATGGCCCCATAGAGGAACATCTAGTGAAGCCAATTCTCTTTTAAATAGTATTCGCACACCTACTTTTGTTATCTCATTATATTCTTTACATATAGTCTTCAGTTACACTTCACCACTAAGCAAATTGTTGCAAACCAAAGACCTAGACTTAAAAACTGCTTTGGACTTTGCAGACAAAGTAATCGCACATATAAAATCTCTACGAATTAATGCAGATGATAAATTTAAGGATCTCTTTCATCAAGTGACGATTTTTCTTGACGAATATGGAGTAATTGTTAATATTCCTCGATTGGCAAGCAAGCAAACTCACAGAGTGAATATCTCATGTACATCTGCCATGGAATATTATAAAATGTCTATATTCTTACCACTTCTAGATTCATTAATAGTAAATTTGGAAAACAGATTTTTGAAGCACAAAACAGTGTTTCAAAATTACTCTGCTTTACACCCTCACTCGCAACATAGTAATGCCCTTTCGTTTGTTGAGCTTTATGATTTTTATCATAGTAATGGATTTTTCGATGAACACACTGATCCTACATTACTCAAATCAAAATATGGATTATGGAAGAACACATATAATGATAATACCAAAAAACGAAAAGCCACATTTAATTTTATACCACCATTGAAACGTTAGGAGATATACTTATGCATATCTTGAACGGACTATCAGAACTGGATCTTATTTTTAAAATTTATCTCGAGGTCGGAAGAGGTGAATACCTGCTGGTGTGCAAGTGGTGTTACAACTAAAGATGCATCTGGAATAAATAGTATGTTTCAAGTACAGTACTGGAATTTAATAAAGCATGTTTTTTTTTCATCACATAATATTACAGTTTATCGACGTTATAATGTATAGTGAATCTATAATAATTATTTTAAAGTATACTATTCAACGAGCAATTAAGTATAGCCATTATTAACGCATAGTAACAAATATACGCATAGTAACAATAATGGCTATTACTTGCGAGTTGAATACCATACTTTGTCTACGACCATTATATATTTCTTATGTTTAACGAGTTATTTTTCGGGTTCTTAATGTGTTTTTGTGTGAATATTTTATGTAGCATCCAGTTCTCCATTGGCAAGGGGTCATATTTTCAAATAGAAGGAATATACGCAGTCACTATGGCACAGTTCCATTTTATATTTTTGATATTGTATCCTTGCATATTACCAATAGGTAAACTACACCGCCATCCTCGCCAGATCCTGGCAACCGAAGCAGGTCACCCGCAACCTGCAGGAAGCCGCCTCCCCTCTCAAGGACTGGTGCAACCGATGCAAGGTGGAAATCAACCCCGGAGAAGACCCCCGACCCCAACCCCAAGCAGTGCTATTCCGGAGGGTTCGCAAGCATAGGCTAACAGGACACGTCGTCGTGGACGACGCGACGTCAACATCCAGTGGGAGAACAACGTCAAGTACCTTGGCGTGACCCTGGATCGACCCCGACGTGACCCTGACGGACCATATAGATGCCACTACGAAAATGGCACAAGAGGCGGAGCCTGAAGAATAATAAAGACTGTCCTACGCCCACAGCTGACCTACGCATTCACCGCATGGGGATATGCAGCGAAAACGCACCTCAAGAGGATCCAAGCAGTGTAAAAGATGGCACTTCGGACTGCAATAGGCGCCCCATAGTATGTGACCAACGAGATCATCTGCAGGGACCTGAAGTACAAGACGGCTACGGAGATGATCGAGGGCCACGCCAAGAAGCTCTACGTCATCTCAGAGGACCAAGGCAATCTGCTGATCCGGATGGCTGCGGACTATTATCCAGAGGAAGCCGGACATCACCTGCGGCCAAAGACCCAGATTCTGGACAATGGGTAAGTATAAGATAATCACGATCTAATGTTTCAGCACGACTGATGCGAGAAGAAGCAGACGACACCGAAGAAAAGGGATCGAGAAGACACTAAAAGAGCCCAATCCAGGGGATGGCGAGGCCGACTGCCTTGCCAATCCACACACCCTTACCTTACCTGGCGGATCCAGCAAACTGATAACTGATCATCTCGCGAACTCCGTCATTCTGAGCTGCAATGCTCATCCTCCCACACCACTCTGCAAGCTAGCAAGCTAGTTTCACTCTAGAAACCTCCAAGATGAACCATCGTCTCGAGTCATTCTTGAGCACTTAGGTACGCAACACTTAGGAGTCATAATGGAAGACATTAAGATTTTACTTTTAAAACACCTGGGTATTATTTGCTTTTTTCTAGAAAATAGCCAATATCTTTATGGTATTTTATTGTAAATGACATCTACCTTAAGTAGTGATAGTGAAATATATTTTGCCTAAAACCTTTTTTATAACACAAGAAACATACTTTTAAAATTTACACAGAAACAGCAGTCACAGATCATCATCATCAGACAGATAACAAGTCACGCCACACAACAAAACAAACCACCTCGATGTCTATTTTACTGATTTTACTAATTGTCACCAAGAACTAAATACATTTGAGGAGTTTTTACACATTCAATAATTATTTTAACTTTATTACTACTTTAACACGTTCACGGAAACTCTCTGATTAGTAGTTGTGCTTGTTGCATCACATAGGTATGTATTTTCACTAATAATGAAGATTTAAAAAATGTATTGATATTTAGGGGTTCCTAGAGTCGTAAATAAGCTGCTTATGGACCAAAAAACAAACGGCTATAGACGTCAGTGTCACATTATAAACATTTTTCTGTACAATTTGTGACACTCGACGTCCATATACGTCCTACTATTTATGAGGAACACAAAGGAGAAGACATTTATTCAGTTTTTGATTATATAAATTATTACTCTAGCCACAGCTTAAAACATGGGGCAACACATGCAAACACTGCGAGTGTACACATTTAGGAAGCTCATGTAATTTCTTATAATTTTCCAGTAATAGAATCTCCTCTAGAAAATGTTGCTGCTTGGCTGCCATTTTTGGTGTCTTTATTGAAGTCTGTTGATTTCACAAAAACATACACGCTATGATTGTTTTTTTTTACCATATTATTATATATGTTCATCTTTTCGGAATTTCTTTTATTGATTGATTTCTTTTAACAACCATAGGATTGATTTGTCGGTTTGCCCTTAATGTTATAAAATAAATAAAATAATATAAAATAAAATACATATCGGCAAGAACGAGTTCTCTGATAAATCGGTAATTATCGTTTGTTTTCCGTTCTCCACCATTCCATAGACGTCTATCAACTACACATAGTCAAATTAGTGCCTTTGGTGTGATATAAACATATTTGTATGTTAATTCGACGTCTACTAATGTTGTTGATAAAAAATGTGAAGTATTTGTTAGGGCGGCTCGTCTGAAAAATTATAATATAACTAAAGGATCAACATGGGAATATCACCAAGCACTTGTGAGAGTCAGATGAATAACATCTGCCTGTGCTGGGTCAAAGGACACTCACAATGCAACGGCAATATAGAAGCTGACAAACTGGCCAAGAAGGCAGCCAGCCTGAGTATCCTTGAGCCTGGTCCTTCAAGTACACTACCAGTTGCAGCGAAACTCCAATTAATAAAGGAAAACACCCACAAAAAATTTAAGACGTTATTGGATGAAACAAGTAGCTGTCAACTGGCCAGAAATCTCTTGAGATATCCCAGCGAACAGACGGCGAGGAACTATCTGGCAAAGTCCAGGGGTAAACTGCGATCCTAACCGGACACTGCCGGATAAGGAAACACCTCTATAATATGAGACAAAGTGACACACCCATCTGCAGAGGATGTGAACAAGAAGATGAAACGATCGAGCATGTACTTTGCGAATGTCCCGCCGTGTCATCGACCAGAGAATCCATATTGGGGGAACGTTGAGGGAAATGCCCCTGGGCAACATCATCACCTTTTGTACAACATTGGGCTGGTCGATGGCCTAGGGAGACATTTTCCCTCACGGGGAAAGCACAAGGGGCCTAAGTGCAGCAGATCTCTGATCCGCACTCCGGACAAATTCCAGATTCCAGGGCGGCTATATACGTCGTAAAATTGAGGTGTGACAGCACGCACAGTGGCCTAAACGTCTATAGACGTCGCTGTCCGTGAACGTGTTAAAATAGAGCTTTTTACTAAGGAAAAACTGCGAAAACTGCGTACAACGTTTTACAAGTAGAATCAACAAGCACTAGAAGCAGCGGACGACGCTTTAACTAGCTACTCTCTTGTACGCGGGATGCATGCAATGAATTCCATCCGACCTTACTTCTCTATCTAACTTACACATTATGTATATCTCTATCCATCCTACCATATCGAGAAATACATAGGGTATGATTTTTAGAATCCCGAGGTACTGTACTTCATAGATGACTTCATGTAAAATACAGTAAAATCACCAGCCCGGTCGTGTGACGTCATGGTCGTCGTATTTTTTATTTTCCCGGCCTCTACCTCCCGGAGGCCCCGAATCAGCAATTACTTTGTTAAAAATTTAAGCAAGATATTTGCTTAATATAGCTCGAGTATTGTTAGCTCTATAATTCTAAAATATTTTTTTTACTAAGTACCAAGAAATTATTTTGGAATATTTTTTTATCAAATAAAATAAAATATTTTGGAATGATGTTCTCATGCTGAGTTAAAGGATTTAAAATTCTTTTAACACTAGATTTACAAACCGTCGCTTACAACGAAAGTTCAATAGCCTCAAGGTAGTTCAAGGATCGCAATAAGTAAATAAATAAACGAAATATAAACAAATAAATAAGGATTCATAGGAATACCAAGGATATAAAAATATAAATTTTTGCGCCTTGCTTTATGTACCTACGGTCATGGTTATCTGATTTATATAATCAAAACAATATTTTTTTTAAATCAAACTAAATATAATTTCCATTTATATATTAATATCGATATAAAATTAATACGGATTACCTTTAACTCGTCCTTCTCTTGTATTATACCGTAATAAAATAGATATATATTATGTAGTTGTGTGCCACCTATATTAATTTCTACCGATGCTATCATCTTCGATATTATGTTTACCTCGTTAAGAGAACTTATGAACTTAACCCACAAAGAAACCACAGGTGATACCAGAATTAAAAGTACATTATTTATTAATAAAACATGATATATTTAGAAGATGGAACTGGAAATTAAGAATCCACAATATTTGAGATATATTACTCACAGTTACATAATTTATAGAAAAATATTCATTAATCGAGATGAGTAGCTGCAGGGCCGGACTTTGCCAGCGCGGTACAGGAATACAAGTAGAAGAAAGTACGAGAACTTAAAACCTAATAAATATATTCCAGGGTGAATATAGGAATTTTCTTATGAATTTTGAAAAAAATATTAATACATAAGTTTAAATAAGTATTTTAGTTATGACCAAACACACAATTTCAGTATGACTATTTCTTTAAATGCTCATGAATTAATTCTATTCTAGATTCTACAAGACTACGCAGTCTACAGTTTAACATATGTTAGTTAGTTGTTTTATATACCAATATGTTCAAATATAATTGATTATATAATTTTCAATAATTGGTTATTGCATAGCCTGATGCTTTCTTAACATTTCCTTTTTTTATTCTCTTTGAAATCTCCATTTTTAATGAAAATATAGAGATTTTATAATAATCATGTTTTCAAGTTTATCAAAGCCTCTGGTAAAGCCTTATTGGCCTCTGGTAAAAAAATTGGTAAAAAATTAAAAGTAGGCTTAGAGTAAAAACAATGAAAATTAATAAGTTGTCAAAACGTTGATTTACAGAATATACGTTTTCAATATGGAACAAGGTAGAAGAAATCTTAACCATGATGATCGTGTTAAAGCAGTGACATTAATAAATGAAGAGTTGAGTATGCGGGCAGTAGCTGATAGACTAGGAGTTTCTGTTTCAACCATATCAAGGGTCGTACAGCGGTTTCGAGAAACACAGAGTTACGACAGGCGGCGAGGACAAGGAAGACGACAGACGACAGAAGGTTACGACGGCAATTCAAGATCGTTTTATTAGAATTCGCGCTCTGCGAGAACGATTTGTTACCAGCACAAACCTTCAGGCACAGCAAGTGCCGTCCATGATGTTGAAGTTAGTGCTAAGACAGTAATAAGAAGACTCAAAGAAAGTAATCTTTATATACGAATCCCAGCTACAGGACCCACTCTTAATGCAGAGCACAGAAGAGCTCGGTTACAATTTGCTAGGGAATATTTAGAGTGGAATATTGAAGACTGGGGAAGAGTGCCATTTACTGATGAATCCAGGTTTTGCCTCTACAGTTTTGATCGTCGACAAAGAGTTATAAGAAGGCCAAATGAACATTACGCATAATGTAACATACGTCAAACCACTCTCTTCAATGGAGGTTCCGTGATGCTGTGGGGAGGAATTTCATTATATGCACGTACAGAATTGTTACCAGTACATGGAGGTGTACTAAATAGCGAAAGGTACATTAGAGAGATTTTATCAGAACATGTTTCCCATTCGCACCTTACATCGGTGACAATTTCTTGTTAATGCAAGACCTTATGTTGCTCATATTGTCGATGAGTATCTCGAGGAAGTAGGTTTTGAGACACTAAATTGGCCAGCACGAAGTCCTGATATCAATCCTATTGAGCATATATGGGATGTACTCTTTAGGCAGCTGAGAAAAACACGACCACCCCCTATGACCCTTGAAGAAGTACAAGAGGCACTAATCCAATTGTGGAACGCTTTGGACCAGGAGGAAATTTGGCGATTATTTTTAAGCATGAGGCGACGATGTGAAGCTGTAGTGAGAAGTAGGGGCGGAAATACTCGTTATTAGTTTTTTGTTAATAACATTAATTTGTTTGTTTTTGTTTTTTCCTTTTTTAAATTCAAGTTGCTATTTTAGATGTTAATGCGTTAATTTAAAATAAAAACGTAAAATCCGGTGCTAGTTTTCTGGCCTACTTAATTCTGTTTTTAATTAAAAGGCTTCCAAACATGATATGTCATTGGTACAGCCTGTATGTATGTAATTTTTTAATTGACCAACAAATTTAAAAAGTTCAGAGAATTCACTACAAAATTTCCTAACAATTTAAAAAAAAAGATGATCGAAATTAGGCGACGGGTTCAAAAAATAATGTATTCCAAAGTTGGGCAAAATTTTTTGTATTGCGTTAATTTTGTCCGCCAGTGTATATATAAAATATATATAGATGTTGTATATATAGATGATATATATAATGAGTTTGAAGAGTAACGTAAAATGACAATTATTGGAAAACCCAATATTGTTCCTAAACACATTTAATACGAGCAAAATATTAATAAGAATACAGTAAACAATGAACAACTTAACTCAAGAAAAGTAAGAGTAAAACGAAGTAGAAAAAAACAAAAGAAAGGAAGAAATCAATGTTGCATTTATAAATTTTATAAAATTTTAAAATATCCCCTGCGATAATCTATTGTACCTTAAATTAATAACACGGGATATTACATCCTCTAGAAACAATATTCATTATCTAAGTAGAAATAATTATAACGAATTATTCGAGCGAAGTATTTATATAAGTATGATTGTCATTACCTTTTTGGAAATAAAAGTGAATCCCAATACACTTGTCACACTATACAATCAGTACGTCACTGTAATGGTTGATGACATCTAGCGGAGTTGTGCTGAAGCTGGACTGAAATGCTGGAAGCCTGAACTCTGATTTACGTCTCCTTCTGCTGTTTATAATTCGTAGCATGGATACAACTTTGTATATCAGATATTTGTTGATTTCACTTTGATTAGTCGATCTTCTCCTTAATATGATTACACAAATTACAGCTTGGATCTGCTAGGGAACTGCCTATGCTATAACTGCTAGGGAAATCCTATTTTTTTTAGTAATTTAAATTAAACTAAAATTATTCACTATTTGAAAGTCTTTGGGGAAAATATACAGACAAGAGCATGCGTGGTTAACGCCTTGAATGACATATTGTACCTATATTGTTAACCAAACAGATTGCTTTACTATTTTCACTTTTCTTAATTTCACTTAGTTTCATGCAGTTTAATAGTTTTTTAATTGCATAAATCACAATATGATATGTTTAACCTATTATTACTCTTAGCTGATTTTTCTGGCAATTTTTAATTAAGTTATTAATCAAATTCGGCTTGGCCAATGAGTGTGTCTGGTTAGGTCACGCTGATATGCTCTGTCTTCGTTATGCTATGCATGTAGTTTACTTCAGCATCGTCTCTGTCTGATGCATACTGTCTTATTTATTTACTTTGTACGTTCTTATTCTTTACATTTATGGTTTATATGATTTATGGATTATATGAAGATAAATGGATTAAAATCATAATATAAAGTTCAAATTTTTTGTTAATAATTTGAATTTAAAAGTAGATTAGTATTATAGATATAAGATAATAAAAGATGATACATATCACAAGTAATATAATATTCTTTGAGCTAAAAAGAGACAGAGCTAAATGCTGCCGTCATAAGTAAAAGTGCAGTAACTACATAATTTCAAATTGTTCCGGAGAAAGGAAAATGATGTATATGATGGAAAATGAAGTTTTCGTACAATATCTTTGCTTATATTAAAATGCAGCTTTTTGATTAATAGTAAAATTTTCCATTTTTTCCAATAAAACCAGGAATGTTTTGATATTATTTTGTTTTTTCATAAAAAAAATCAGATACATTAAAATAGTTTTCAGAAAAAGTGCAAATATTGAAATTAAAACGCAGTATCTAGCAAATTATGATTATACTTACTGCGTTCTATCCTCAAACAGAACCATATATTACCATAAACTAATATGCAGTATGTAACAATTTGCGATACAAAAGGATACTTTTTCGAAAAAAATACTACCAATTATATATAAAAAATGTTTTTTTTTAAGAAAACGCCAAATCTTTATTTATATTTTTTTTATTCTATTAAATATGAACATAAGAAAAATATGGAAAAGTGGAACATGGAAAACAAGAAATAAAATCCAAATGGACGAATAAAGAACAATACAATAATAAAATCATCTAAAGAAAATCTGTTCATATCACGGGAAGGTCTTCCCAAAACTTCCTGCGATTTTTTGGCATTAATCGTAGGACGTTTTTCAATAAGTCCGACTTAATACCTTGGTCAATTCCAATTGGCTTCTGCGACGCATCTGGAATATGGTAAATGGTTTTTACAGACGTTTACAGAACCCCTGTGTTATCATATATACAATATCTTTGATGTATGGTTTATTATCATTGTTACTTCTTCGACTTTTACTTAATTTTTGAGCAGAATAGAAAAAAAAAAAAATATATATATATATATATATATATATATATATATATATATATATATATATATATATATATATATATATATATATATATATATATATCAAATATATTATAAATAATATCTTAGAGCTTATAATTGGGAGGAAAACTAGAAGAGAATCATTCATAGAATCATAATCTACTTACCATTTATAACACTTCGTAACACGAACTAAAACCCTGGTCCAAACAAGCAGATTTGTCAAACAATAATATTTGTCCGTAGCGTACAAAATAATTTATAAGACTCAATTTGAAGTGTGAAGAATTTTGTCGGTTAAAACATCAGTTATTACATCAGTTTATTAGCGGGAAAGCAAACTATTGGTTAAGTTGGAATTAAATTGGCATTGGAAAGTAAACACATATATACATAGAGTAATGTTTTTCAAAATAATGCTAAATTAAAGTTGCATCGAATATTGCTACTGATTTATAAAGTAAACAATAAAGACATACATTATTATAAATAAAAACTCATATTTAGGAAATATGATATTTACCATTGGTAAGTACAGTATCTGTATACTAGATCACGGCATTTCGAAGTTAAAATACAGTATATATATATATATATATATATATATATATATATATATATATATATATATATATATATATATATATATATATATATATATATATATACATATATATTCGAGGCAAGAACGCAGTATATATACTGCATTTTAGTTTATTATACGTAGATACTGCATTCTAACTTCAAAAAGCTTCATATTTTGCAGATACTGTGGTTTAAAATTGTGGTTTATTTGGATTAATTCAGATAAATGCTGTTTTAACATCAAAAATCGCTTTATTGGTCATGTATTGACCTTATAAGCACATAACCCCAAATTTAATTTTTTTGTAGACACAGCACTTTTACTTATGACCGCAGAATGTATGTTGCTATAATGTATGTATGTATGTATGTATATGGGTCGGAGTGTAGTGGAAGGTAGTGTTACACTCCCATTCCACCACAGCACTTAGGCCTCATTAGGCCCTTTGTGCATTCCTCCTTTTTACTTGAGTACTTTTCTTCAAACCATCCTATTTATTACGGGTGGCCTGGTGGCAAAGTCTCTACAATTTGTATGTATGATAGTATGGCTCTGAGTTACCGAGATTAATTACTCTGGTCCTCATTACCATTTATCTGGGACCACGCGTCCGCGGCTGATGTGTTGAGTGTTCCCAGGTCTCGGGCAGACGCCACAGTCCGGGCCCAAGCCTGCCTAGGTCACCCATCCAAGTGCCACCAACGCCCGCCCAGCATAACTTTGAAGATCTTACCGGTCATGTCTAAGCGGCTAGGCAGTCCCATTCAGTCACCTTAGTCGCCTCTTACGACAGGTAGGAGGTACCCTGGGTCTATTCTACAATTGCCCCGAACCCAGAGGGGGAAGTTGCTATAATTGAGTAGATGTAAATTGTAAAACAATTGTAAAAAATGTATAATTAGCAGCTATATAAATCAATAGACATAAGTATTCAAAAATAAGTTGAATTTAAATATAATAATAATTTAATAATAAATAAAAAGTTTGAACCAGTGAGTGAAAGTATAAATTTAGAAATGGAGGGACGTTAATCTGTGGACTGTATAGTATAAATAATTTACTAATTTTAAATTCATTGTACATGAGTTGTTGACTAGCCATAAAGAGGAAAGAACGCAAATTTCACAACTCAAGTGTAAACAATACACAAAACCCCTTTTAATTATATAATTTGTATTTAAATGGTGACAATCCGGCCAAGGAGGCTTTCGAATAATTATTTCTTCGATATACAATGTTTTAAAAACACAAATTCAGTGCAATTTAATAAATATTTTCATCCAAAGGATTGCTTTATATATAAAATATATAAAATATCATATCATATAAAATATATTGCTCAAAAAAAAATTGTATAAATAAATAAACACGTCACAGTCAAAATGCAAAAAACAGCAATTCACAAATTATAATTGGTGTCAAAAGACCGATTTGATTTGGGAAAAAATGATTAAATCTGAGTTGTCTGTTTTTTGCATCTTCTTCTTTCCAGATCCCCTCCACTTGTGTCCACTTGTTGTTGTTTGAAAAAATTACATCAAGAATATTGCTAGACACGTTTTCGGACATAATTCAAGCGCTTTGAATAGTCTGTGAAACGTACATATAATCAGTTAATCAGTTAGGTAATGTTTTACTTGTTTTTATTTACTGTCCCGCGCCTGCTTTAAATCACCCAATATTACTCGGAAAACAAAGTAATAGATAATAACCGTGGTAGGGTGAAGCACAGGTTGTAAATTACTGCATTCTACCGCGATGTCCTTGACATCAGCTGTGGTTATTTTGCAGGATATATATTCAGATTCGAGGCAGTACTCTCGAGAGTAAACTTCGGTACAGACAGATTGGCGGCAGCAGTGACTTTTTGATGTTCATTCATTTATACATGGGATAATAAGTCGTGAGTGTCTGCGATTTGACTGCACGGAGATTAAAGAAATTTCTACAATTTTAGTAAACGTGACGATTATCCTTGTGATTTTGATTATTATATTGGTAAGTAAGTAAGGTTTAACGTGTAATACATCGTAGGAATTTAATGTTTATTTTACTCTTTTGCTAGTATAAAAAAAATATACGAATAGTCCAATACTATTTGAATCATTTTACTGAATGTGGAATATGAAACGTCTATTAGTAATTGGATTAAGCTTAAGTAATTAATATCTATTACTACACTGACGGACATAAAAAGTGGCGCACCTAGATTTTGTCCCAAATTTGATGTTCAATAACTTTTAAACCAGCCTCTCGATTTTGATAATTTTTTTTTGTTTGAAAGGGCGATTCTCAATATTCTCTTTTTTGAATCACCTCTCTAGCCCCTTCAGCAACGAAGATGCGACATTTTAGATGAAACGGTGTTATTAAGTTTGATATTCAACAAGTAGGCCGCGGAGCTGAAAATGTCTAAAAAGTTCATCGTTTAAGAAATGTTTAGCGTTTTCGATTACGGACGCTGAAATAATTGTTACAAGTACAAACAACATCAACAGAATTATTCGACATTTTAGTAAAACGACTGTAATTATTAATGATTAAAACAATAAACTTAAAAAATAACTGAACAACAAACTAACTAATAACGAGTATTTCCTCCTCTGGCTGCTATAACAGCTTCCATACGCCTAGGCATGCTTTCAATCAAATTTGTGATAGTAATTTGAGGGATATTGTCCCATTCTTCTGTAAGAGCAATCCTCAATTAATTCAGATTCTCTGGGTTGCGTCTACTAACACGTTGTCCCAATTCATCCCATAAATGCTCAATGGGATTCATATCATGGCTTTTAGCGGGCCACGGCATACGATTAATTCCGACATCGTTTAAAAATTGTGTTGTCATCACTGCTGTAGGCGGTCGTACATTATCTTGCATTAAGAGGAATTCTTCGCCAATGTAAGGTGCAAATGGGACAACATGTTCATTCAACATCTCTATGTATCTAACTGCATTTAGAGATTGCCGTGGTGGAAACACAAATAATTCTGTACGGGCATCGCTGGTAATTCCACCCCATACCATTAGTGAACCACCGCCAAAACTCTCCCTTTCACTGAACATACCATCCTCGTATCTTTCCCCACGCCTTCTCCAAACCCTCCGACGCCCGTCTACTGATCTCAACATGAATCTTGATTCGTCAGTGAATAAAACTTGAGACCATTACAACTTATTCCAAACAAGATGAATTCGAGCAAAATCCAAACGAGCTACTCGATGTCGTCGAAGTAATCGCATTCCAATAGCAGGTCTTCTAGCGATAAAACCGAGACTCCTGAATCTCTGACAAATTGTTCCATCTGACACAACTGTTCCTCGTGCGTTTCTTAAATTTCGGTTTGTGATCACAGCTGTTTGATAGGGATTCCTCGATATTTGCAGACCAATAAATCGATCGTCAATATTTTACATAATCCTGGAACTACCCGAACCTGGACTTCTGCTGTATTGGCCCGTTTCTCGGTAACGCTAGATCACTCTTCGGACAGTTGTTTCTGGTAGACCAACAATACGAGCTGCATATCTTTGACTCATTCCATCTTCTACCAAAGCCACAACTCTAGCTACTTGAATTGGACTAATTTGCACTGGCATTTTCTTTTAGAACGTTAACTGAATTATTTTATTTTCACGAGAATTTCAAGTGAATGTTGTGACGTTTCAGTGTTAACCGTTACCATAGCCTCCTTGTTAAATATCAAACTTAATAACACCGTTTCATCTAAAATGTCGCATCTTCGTTGCTGAGGGGGCTAGAGAGATGATTCAAAAAAGAGAATATTAAAAAAAGAATGGTAAACACCGTGACCAACCTAAGAATTCAATACAAATAAAATTTCACTCCACAGCGACATTAAAATTTCGTGTCAAAATCATAATCGATTTTTAACGGCTGAACATATTAAAAAATACGTTTTTTATGGAAAGCCAATTACAAAATAGTCATCCGCAAGAATCGCCCTTTCAAACAAAAAAAAATTGTCAAATCGATAGGCTGGTTTAAAAGTTATTGAACATCAAATTTGGGACAAAATCTAGGGGCGATGTCCGATAGTTTATATTAGGTATTGTTTAAAATAGAGCAATGAAAAATAATTCTTTTAACTTTTGATTGATAAGTTTTGAACGAATTGTTGTTTAATAAAATAAGTACTAAAATATACATAACAGCATACAAGTACTTCTATGACCATCCATCCAAATAAGTAACGCAATTTTTCTATATAAGTACTGTAGCTTTAGTCTAGATGAGATCGTCCTTAAAAATAACGCTTTTTTGACAATTATTTGACTCGCTCTCTTCGTGTCATATTAGACATATACACTCATAGGCGTAGCTAGCCTATTGTGCTTGGGGGGGCTTAAGGTCTTGCATAAGACTCGGAGTAGTTTCCACAAACACCAAAACACTTTCACTTCGCTCGACGCGCGTTTCGCCAACCAAGTTGGCATCATCTTGATAAGCATAAAATGCGCTTTGTTTTTTACAACTGCACAAACAAAAACATAGGGATTGATTTTCTTTGAGATCTGCAGTTTTACATATTTTCAAGCCGAATAAATTGAAAATTTGCTTTTTTTAGTCTAGGCACAACAATCCATAATAATATTACAAAACAATAATAAAACATAGTGCGGTAAGATAGTTTTAAAATTGCAATAATCTTTTAAAAATGTGTTAATAATTGTGGTTGCAAGACATTTAATAAAAGTGCATGTCTTGCTTGAAAAAATATGATAATTATTTAATATTGCAAAAACGAAAACTAGTACGAACAAAAGAAATATTATATTTTTAGTCGAAATACAATTTTTCGACTCGATAATAAGAAATATTTCTGAATTTGTTTATAAATATTGTTATGAACAAGTAAGTTAGTACTAAAAGCATATGTTCATAAAAATTCTCCTTAAACAATAAAAGCCGAAAATAAGATTCTTTCAAATTTTTTTAAAGGTTTGTTATAAACAATTTAGTTGTAAGGCATTTGTCAAAAAAAAATCTCCTTAATTACAGAATGTGTTAATAATAAATTTGTTATTATGTTATTAATAATTTAGTAGTAGTAGTAAGATGGACAATTCAATATTTTGTTAGAAATCTCAATTTTGTTATTCAACTATCTTCTATATATGCTTCTGCTACGGAGGCAGATTTCCAGTCACCGTGACGTTTTATGGATGTAATGTTGCCCCCTGCATTGGCCAGAAGAGTTACAGAGCTTCTCCTGAAACAGTGACCTGTGTAGCTCTTATAAATGTCTTTTCCAAGCCATTTTGCAATCAAGCTGGGAATTTCTTCTATTTTATTCATCTCTACATGTTGGTTAATACATTTTCCTCTCGAATATTTCAAAAATAATCTGTTACTTTTTGTATGAGGCGTCCGTAGTGCTCTATACTTGCGGTATATCTCAATGTAATCAGAATTTGAAACAGTAAACAACGTTCTTGCGCAATAGGTCTCCGTATCAGGTATTTTAACAATCAATATAGATCCAGCATCTTCAATTGCATCAATAGTTATATGTAATAATTCTTCACGGCGACAAGCACCTGTGATTATGACAAGCTACAAATAAAGAATATTGAAATTACTACTAATCTTCCAAAATTATGCTTATATCTGTACCTTATAAAGTAAATTTGTTTCGTTATCAGCATCTTGAATAAATTTATTGATATCATCCCTTGATAAAACATTAGATTTCTTTCCTCGGTATCCGACGCTTGTTCTTAATGAGCGGGACCAATTTCGAAAACTTCCTTATATCAATATTTTCCTTCACATTCAATGTACTTTTCAACATTGAGTAGACACTCAATAACGTAGGAGGTTTTATAATTTTTCCTCAAAATAGCATATAAGCACATTTTCAGAACCCTTTTTTACATGTTTCTTGTCGCACCATTCACGAAATTGGTCATATGTTTTCTCATATACTAATTAGGATTTGGCTGGCAACATATTAGATACTATTGCACTTGCTTTCTCAGATATATCTGATGAGGTATCACTACCACTATCATAATCAACATCCATCTTCTTGAAAATAACATGAAATTGAAGCAACTAGGAGCAAACACAGTCAAACACGCGGCGTGCCAACGAACCGTTTGTATAGTAACGACACAGAAAGACCACTGGATGCTGTGAAATTGTATTGGAAGTATTGATAACATTAAGGATAACATGTATGGAAAAGAGAAGTATTATTTAGTTATTTTGGACATATTTTTTTCAGACAGGAAAAATTTGCTATTCTGGGCATGTGACGTTGCAGAAACGTCACTACACGTCTTCTACACCGATTCAATACGATTAAATATATTTGTATTTGTCAACAGTATTGTTATTTCGTTACTTTTTTATTTCTTTTACAGAAATTCCTCTAGTCTTGATAATAATAGTTTTCTAATTCTAATTTTCTAATTTTAATTGTTCTATTCCAAAACACATTCTGCATCTGAAAAATTAATGTTTTACTTACAAGAACATTGAATGGCTGTGGAATTACCTAATAATGTCTGTATATAATTAGTTGAGATTAATAATCTGTACGCTGTACAGTGTATACCTATTAATAATCTACACTGTACACTGACTAAGAAGCGAGCCACCGATTTGGGGTCACCAGATGATAATTATGTGCCGACCGAGGCTGCGCAGAATCATGTCTTCTAATCATCGCAACAAGTTTTATATAAAACGAAGAAACGCAAAACAGACTTACTGTACTGACGTAGGACCCATTTTAATTTATCCGTTTATCTTTTTGAATAAGAAGGTTTTTTCCTTCTTATTTCTTCTTCTGAAGTTCTCCCTCAGTTCTGAAAAAATAATAAGAATTTACCTACTCAAATTTGTTTAATTTTATTAAAAATACTTGCTGCACAAGTTGACACTAATATAACGTGTGAAAAGGCGAAAAAAGAATTACCATATAAACAAGAATCACTATTTGCTTCGTCTTCTATGAAAAAATCATGGCCAGCTTGATAAATATTTCAATAAAACACCCGTTACTTTTTTTCTTATTATTGTGATTCTTGCTTATTACCGTATGTTTCGATTTTTATGTTCATTTGTCAATTTGTTTATGTATGTACTTTATTAATGCTATTTTCTATCATTTGCATTTGCTTATTAACGATATATCGGTATAACACCTGTATATAAAAAATTAAAGCCTTGTAATAAGTTGTCTTTTTCAGTTCGTTATATATTGTGACATTGTCCAGTGGTATCATTTAATAAACCTTTTTAAAGATGATGTGGGTTTCCCGAGGTATGATTTTTCTTATTTCAATATTCAGGGAAGCCCTTTTTGTTTCAATAAATGTCACCGCTAATAGAATTATACATGAGCATGGCGAGAAAAATATCAGCCCCGAGAGATGTCCACTACTACTTCCGTTGTAATAAATTCCTCGTCGGAAAGTTTACTTGTAGCCAAACCTAAACGCTTTCAACTAAGGAAAGGGTTCCTTTTATTGAGGCTAGACGATCTTTTCCGTAAGCGCTGATTTAATGAAAAGAAACAATAGTTGATATTTACAATAAAATAAACTAAATTTCTTAATTGCCAGCTAATTAACGCTCACATGTTATTTATCTGGATAAGTTAGATAAGTTACGTAAGAAACTTCCGTAATTCCTCTTGGGACCGTCCTATTAGTATAGTATATTCCGACCGTCCTATTAGTATAACTTCATTTCTACTGAAGACAATGGAGAAGCTATGTGAGCGATATCTGAGGGATGTAACATTGACTAACAATCCGATGCACCCCAACCAACATGCATACACGCCAGGAAAATCCACCGATACTGCCCTCCATGTGGTAGCAAGTCGGATTGAGAAATCCCTGGATCATAAGGAATCCACCCTGGGTGTCTTCATAGATATAGAGGGTGCGTTTGACAAGACCACCTTTCCTAAAATCACAGCGGCCCTAACACATAGGAACGTTCCTAATACTGTGAGCAGCTGGATATCCAACATGCTCTCTAAAAGAGCAGTACAAATCAGTGCAGGAGACACTGTCATAAGAGGACTGGTTGCGAAAGGCTGTCCGCAGGGAGGTGTTTTATCACCACTGCTATGGAATCTGGTTCTTGACAGCCTCCTAAACCACCTCGCATATCGGAAGTGCATCAGGATTTCGGGAAAATGGTTTAAATGTGTTTTAATCGCGGCGAACGGGAGATTATCATGAATATATGACAATCGAAGTCTAATGAAAACGAAGATAAAGAAAACGTATAGAGTATACATATCATACATTTTTAGAACCATCTAATAACAGTATTTTTCTTAAGATAATAAAAAAAACCATCACAAGTACACTTAAAAACAATGTTAATAACTTGGATATTTTATTTCATTTTTTTTCTGCCCTCTCTAAAATTATACGCCTATGAAATTTCGTTCCCCTCGCCCCTCATGTCCCTGAGCCGTCCATATGCTGGTGATGAATCATTCCACACTATTTCGTAACCAAGGTATAGTTTATTTGTTATTTTTTGAAAATATTTTATTAGAATATGTTTTCAGGGACATCAAAGTTGTACCCAGAAACGTAAAATTTTTATGATAAGTTTTGCATGCTTTTAGTAGGTTGGTGAAGGATTCATTTAGGTTTTTAAACTACTTTAAACAGCATACATAAACTGTTTAAAATTCTGTAACTCATAAACGAAGTGACGGATTTAGATGGGCATTTCAGATTCTGAAAGCTTATTAAATGTAGATTTTCTGTGATTGTACTGTTTTAGTTCAGGGCCAAACCTTAATAAACTTTATTAAACGAGGGCAATATTACACAAATGTAGTTATGGAGTTATTGTTAACTATAGGGCAAATGGGAAGTTTGGATTGATAATCTTGAATTAATTCGATCGTTTAGTGATTAGTGCCGCTTAAGTACCTTAAATTACTCTGCAAAAACGCTCTATGTTGATATTATTAATAATTACTGACCCCTATATTGTGAATGTTTTAACCCCCGGTTAAAAAATCTACATTAAATATGCTTTCAGAATCTGAAAAGTTCATCTAAATCCGTCACTCCGTTTCTGAGTTACAGCATTTTAAATGTAAATATCACAGTTAGCCATGACCTCGGCCATGACTATTATCGGACAAAAATTTTTTGATATTTTTTAAATATTTTTTACGTATTTTAAAATAATTATATTTTGCGACGAAATTCGTAATATTATATTGTTTTAATTTTTGCTAAAAATATAACAATGACAGCTGATTTTGTTTTGACATTCGTGGCGCGCATGCAATTGTTTATTTTAGCATGTCGTGTTACCAACCTGAATATGTAAAATAGTAGAGCAATGAAGGCATATAATTTCAGAAGAAAATATATTTTTTTTAAATATATGATACCAAAATAGAAAAAATAGTATAAAATATTCGTTTCATAAGACGTGATTTTATCGCACTTGTCGAAACTTGAGTTCGAAGCTAAGAAACAAGATGATCAATATTTGGGGTTAATATCAGTAGCGGCCATTTTAAAGTGCACGACTCTTATATCAGATTTCGTTATATTTGATCTTTGTAAAACTGACTTTGAAATTTGAAGTTCATGTGATGTGTCATTATAACATTCACAATTGTCTTATTATTACTTATCAAAATTAAAAAGTGTATTATTATTTTATCAAAAAAATTCCAAATTAACAAAGAACGTCCCAAAAATGTTCAAAATAAACTAAATTATAAAAATTAAGTAACTTAACACTGCAAAACTCCAACGCCAGTAGGTCTGTATAAAATTAATATTTCGTCCAGGCGCCATTTGAGTCTATTACACCTTGCAATCGACGTCTCATTGATGAAACAAGTGTCCTCGTGTAATCTACGTTGATATTGTCCCAAGCATTTTCAATTGTTCCCCACAGTTCTTCGGCATTTGCCGGGCGGAAATGTCTATTACCAGGTCTATTGTAAATATTCTTATAATAACAATCATCGACCATGCATTTTCAGTTGGGTTTAGGTCGGGCGACTTTGAGGGCCAAGGTAGCACGTTTATGTTGTGTTCATTAATCCAGTTAGTTACAATTCTTGATGTATGAATTGAGCAATTATCTTGCTGGAAAATAAAATTCTGAGGATACAACATAGTGACGGACGGCAGCATAATATTGTCCAATATGCGTAGGTAACTCTGTCCGGTAAGGCGCTCTCCTATCCTCCAGCAAACACCGGGACCTAGGGAACTTATCCATTCCCAAACATTGATGGAAAAACGTCCATTTTACTGTATTCCATTTTTGTTTGAGTTTGAATATACAACTCTTACTCACATTTAGCTTATCTGCAACTGCCTGTAATGACCAATCATTTTCAAGCAATGTAACAGCTCGCATTTTTTCAGGTTCAGTTAACCGCGGCATTTTAAAACTTGAAAACTAATAAAGTTGTTTGTAAATTACGGAGTTAATTACTGACATTTGTTTGAAGTTTCAAATAAGTGTCAAAATTAAATATAAAAAGATCACATTACAATATTAAAAAAAATCGTGCACTTTCAAATGGCCGCCAGCGTACATGGGCGCAAAGTGTTTTCTAAATTAACATCTATAAGCCGAGTACGATAATCTGTACTCTCATCCAAAACAATCGAAAATGAACAATTGAAAATCAGCCAAAACAATTGAAAATCAGCCAATATATCGTTCAATTTTTTTGATATTACTAGCCATCATATCTATACGTCGAACAACGGTACGTCGCAATAAAAGCTCACTTTCTCAAACTCTCTCTTCTTTTCTGGGCACAAAAGTTCTGCAACATCTACTAGGCACTCTTTAACAAACTGTCCCTCAGAAAATTACTTCGATGTTTTCGCTATTTTGGAACTAATCATAAAACTAGCAACACTGTCTAGATTAAATTTTTGTGAATTGAACATTGTTGCTGTTTCCCTAAATCGGTAATGAATTTTTTTATTTTATCTTTTCTTAACTGGCCCCTGACTCAATTATACTGAGCGAAGTGCTTGCTGGAGTTATGCCTCTTTATATTGTATTCTGTTAAAACAGAAATTGTTTCATTGCACAACAACCACATAGGTTTACCACTGTGCAAAATAAAAACTATTCAGCAGTCCATTTGTCTTGGAATTGACGACATTCTGTGCCCACTTTCCGCTTTCTTAAACCAGACATGTTGCCAGAATTTGCTTGAATATTTCCCGCGTTGTACTCTTGACCATATGCGAATATGCGATGCGATGCTTCATCAGTTGTTAAGAAGTAATGAGGTGACACGCGCGATAAGCGGTTTATATATTCCCCCAATAAGCAACTAGAATACTCTAGATCGTACGAGAATGATCTAAGTGCACGAGCAGCTTCCCGAATGTTTATCTGTTTATCTTTATTAATTAAATTTAATATCGGATTGAAGCTAGTATGGTCTAAAATAACATTAGGTCTCAAACTATACTTTGCGCGACTGTACAGAAGTTAAAACTGACTGATCCGATGGGCTCTGGTTCTGAATATGGTCCTTAGTGCTGACACGTCAGAAAATAGAAGAATAGAAAATAGAACTTAGTGCTGACACGTCGGATTTAACCGCTTGTGCCTAATTCTTACAGCAATGCGCCGAACTACTAGTTGCGGTTTTGGCCTCAACCTCTTTTCTTCGTTACTTCAACATTATTTCAAAATTGGACGCTAATAATATTTGACGACCAAGGCTGAGACACCCAAATGAGAGGCTCACAATTTAATTTTCACAATTCAATTAAATGAATATGTTAAGTTTGTGGTCCCTTCCTAAAATACAGCGGTCCCGCCCTTGCAATGTATATTAAATTGATCCGGTTGAATAAAATGGGTACAAAGTATCTAAGACCCTTGGGCGTTTTAGTGTGACACTCTGTAAATAATTTATGTTAGTTTGTGCCCGCTTGTGTTTGGTTTGCAATATTCGTTCCCTCTCAGCAGTGGACCTCTGCATCTCACATGCGCGGCGCTTCCTAAAATGAGCCGCCCTTCGACGACGCTATCGTTACAAGATTCAATTTTCACAACGTAACATGGTTAAGAGACAGAATCGTGTCTGGAATATAGACTTTAGCACTCATAAAGTCTGTATTTCAAATGGCTCCATGCCACCATCTCTTCTTTATACGTACATAATGCAACACTGTCCTCGTAGAAGTTTCAAAGCGCATTAACACCCCTTGAAAAAAAATATGTACCTATGGCCGATATGTAAATCTCTTAACAGAAACACAATAAGAGATAAATGGAACAGTTAATGTATTGTAAGGATACAGGAACTTTTTGTTGAAAGATAGATAACTATAATTAAAAAGCATAGTTGTAAAGCAATCAGACAAAAACAGATAAATCCATTTTAGACAATATCAAGTTATTAACGAAAAACGATTATGTTCAGTTTCGCGACATTTAGACAAAAAACCATGCATGCATTCTGTAGAGCTTAGTTATTAGACATAGAAACTTGATTTTCAGTTTTTTTTGCAATCGCATAATGAATTGTAAAAAACAAAATAAATTTATCTACTTTTACTTGACTGAAATAGATATATCTGCTTTTGCTTGAAATAGAAAAAAGAAATGTAATTTTTGTTGCCTACTAACCACTTTGATGTAAATTCGTAAAAATGCTTTATTGACGCTTGAATAACAAAAAAAAACATATAGTGGAAAAATAACAAATAGCCTATTATGAAAACAGAGCAAAATAACAAAAAAAAACATTTTTTCTTTCATGTTTAGAATGTTTTTTGTTATTACTACTTTTTTGTTAGTACTGCCCACATCACGTGATGTGGGTTGTTTTAGTATAGATGGCGCTACTGCATGCTTTATCCACTTTATATAAATATAAATATATAAAGTGGATTTATCTTGAAACAGGAATTTATAATGTATTCCATTGGATTTATCTACTTTTGTTTGATTGCCTACATTTTTTAAGTTCAATTTTTAAATGGATTAATCCGGTTTAGCTCAAATCGGACTTGTCCAATGGATTCATCTGACCCCATTGACTCATAAACCACCCTTAACTAATTTTTCATGAAAACTGGATTTATCTGGTTTTGTCTGATTGCTCCACAGTTGTGTAACATTAATCAGTGGCGGCTCCTCGAGGTGGGCAGGGCAGTGCCCACCCTAGGATTTAAGGTAAAAAAATATAACATAAGCATAATCAAATAAACTTTTCAATTATCGTGTAGAATGTTCAATATACTTGAACACGATAGCAAAACAGATTTTAAAAGTAAAATTATTAATAAAAAGTATATTATTAATCAGTTATCACATTCCGATTTAAATTTTGCGCGTTACGCACCCGAAGTAAATTAGTAATACGATCTGTTTGCCCATAGCGCGACGGAGACCTGCTAATAATTGTCGCTATGGGCAAGCCCGCAGATGACAGACGCAGTGGCGGCTGGTGAGGTAGTGCCACGGAGCCATGGCACCACCTTATTTATTCGTAAAAATACATAAATATTAACTGTATCTTTCACTTAAACATATTTTCTGAGCCCGGCTTATAGTTCAAGTGTGTCCATGCCACATTACAACCAGACGAGAACACTGGAGTAACAAACTTAGAGTCTACTATTTTAGTAGAGTTTACTATCGAACAAACTAAAACTATTATAATAACCTAAAACATAATTATTACGTTTAAAATTAAATTCTCTTTAGCTTGTATTTGAGTTTTTGTACCTTCTAATTGAAAACTACTAAACTGAAATTATACTCTTCCGATGTTGTTTTTCAAATTATGTTTCATGTATTTGTGTAAGGTCAGTTATAATAGTTTATCGATGTTATCACATTTCCATGCAAGGCAAATATAGTTAATATTTTTATACGTACCTATATCATATAAATTGTTAACAAACTACAAGATTAACGCCCCTCATATTCATTACTTGTCTTTTAAATGCCTCGCTATCCTAACAACTTACTTATTTATTTTATTCATACCATATTACAATAAGTTCATTATTGTTAGTTTAGATTTTTGTAACTCAAAAATAATTGTGTTTTTAATTTGATATTTATTCGATATTTAGCAATAAATAGTGAGCATCAAATGCGGGTAATATATAAAACAAAAATGCATGCTAAATTACAAATTAATTTACAATACCCATGTGGTATGAGCATTTATAAGATTCATATCGGAAATCCCAATGTTTTGTTTGTTAAAATACAGGATAGCAATGAAATATGTTTAACGACAAATTTTTAACCTGAGAAATTGTTATTATTTTTTTAATAAAATTGGACAGCATTTTTTAGGATTGCCATATACTATTTTCTATCTGCGAAATGACAAATTTGAATTGCGAAAAATAGCTTGCGAATTTCAGTTGGTTGTAGTTTTTAGATATTTATCTAAAGGGCCTGTTGAGAGATTTTTGAGGTTTTACGTGCTCGACGGACACGACGCCAAATCATTTGCTGAATGCATCAAATGTTTTAAATCCCTTATTAAAAAACAATCCACACAAATTAATAGCTCAAAGCTATGATGGTGCATCTGTATCTGCATCTACAAGCAATAATTAAGGAAACATACCCTCTAGCAAATTACATACACTGCTATGCACATCAGATGAATATAATTATAACATGTGCATGTTCTATCATAAGGGCTCCTAGATGTGCAATGGAAGCTCTTTTCTATTTGTTTGTCACGCTATTACTTGTATTTTTGAAACATTAAAATAACCTAAAATAACCTAAAAAACCTTGCAACACATCAGCATCTTCTGGCAACAGAAGGTCCCCATTTTTACATCCAAATATGTAAACCGATTATCAATAAACTATCAAACCTAATACAAGAAGGGAAAATTTCAAAATAATTCTTAAGTGCCCCCCCCCCCCCCACACTTTATTAACCCACGCGCTGACCCTGAACACTGTAATTTGAAAGAGATAATAGGAATTTTGTGTTCTTAAGCTTTGTATTCTTACATTTTTGTCATTAGATCAACTGTTGCAGAATTATTGTCAAAAAACTAATTTTTTTTACCTTTGATTCAATATGGCGCCAGGGGAGTCAAGCGGAAGGGGGGGGGTCAAGGTCGAAAACTTGGATTTTTTGTCAAGCCCTAGACCTTAACAACATACTAAAAAAATATTACTACACCACCTTTTGCAAGGTAAAGGTGTTTCTTGTCCTATACTGATTGGATTATAAGTAAAGTAAATGTATCTACAAACCCAAAGTTCAGCGATCTGTTGACATCCGTTCCGTTTTAATAAGAGAGCCTGTAAAACATGTCAGTAAATAATGAACTTACAACTTCATTTCCATAATAGAAAAACCGAAAACCTGCTCCTGCGAGATGCTAATAGGAGACGATGTGGAATTAAATTAGCCGCGAATTAACAGTTAAATTTATGCTTTAAATAGAATGAGACTAGTTTTTATACCGCTTTGGATTTAATAGTCCTAAAATGGTCCATGATTTACTTAATTTAATAATTCGCATGTACACAAATCACATAATTTGAATTAATCAGTTCAGATGTATCAAATACAGTTATGAAACCCTATATGGTACAGGTTTTCAAGTAATATGAAGTAGATAGGCAATTATTGTAATAATAAATAATAATATACAGTGTATATTATACATGTAGTGTGTATATTATACACACCCAGTGGCGTGTTCTCCATGGAAGCATTGCTTCCCTTGGGATCGGATGCAATTGTCAATTAAGTTAATTATACAATAGTCAATTTCAATATCAGCAGTCCGCTGTTTTATGGTGTATTGTACGCAACTAAAATATTGCTTATACTGTGTTTTAGACTATTTCGTAACATGGAAGTGTCGGAAAACTGTGAATGCATTGTATGTACAATTGTAACAAATGGATTTTCATCATTTAACTTTGAAGAAAAAAGGGAAATTATTTTAAAAGGTAGGCCAACTCCCAATCTGAAACGGTTAACTAAACAAACTAAATCATGTTTACGACATTTACAAGTGGAAAATTACGAAAGATCTAAATGGCTTACGGGTTGTGACACTAAGGCACTTTTGTTTTGCTGGCCTTGTCTTTTATTTTGCGACTTAAATAATTCTGCGACTTAAATAATCTGCATACATTACTAAAAAGGCACTCGGTTACTTACTACTCAATGAGCGGGAAGAACTATTGAAGTGGGGTTGGAAAAGGATTGGAAATCATCCGCAAAGAATGCATCTTATGCATGCATCAAGTATGTGCAGCAAGCATGACGATGTGAATAATGATCGTCAACTGGACAAAGAAAAAGAAGATTTGATTCCACCCACCATACTGAGTGAACTATTTGGTGCTGACTGATAACGCAATTAACGATTCACCTATTATTACATGTTTACCATTTTGAGTTCGCCCTTCTCTTCCATAGAGATGTTTTAATATATTTTATTGTTTTTCACAGGAGCTTCCTTCCTATTCATGACTTTATCTTTTTAACGACACAAGGACAAATTATAGCATTAATAAAATATCAGCACAGCATCAGATAGGCTTTATACAAGTGGATACAAGTAGATACGTATCAATGAATAGAAGGGATTTCCATCTATTAAAATAATTCGTCGCTAACTTCACACCAATATGGAAAATCCACGGTTTGTGATGACGAACGAGGATTCAACAGACCCCTGATTGCAGGGATCAGTAACCGGTGCTAAAATGTCTATCGTACCTTAAAGTTTGTCAAAAATCCTTACGTATTATACTGAACATGTCAATTGTTAATGAAGATTTCTATTTGTATTCACTACTTATAACAAAAATAAACGACTCATGCAACATGAAAGAATTACTGACCTGAATGGCGTGACCATGACTCTGTTGGCTAATGTTCATCTGTTGAGCTTGATTAATTTGCACAGAAGGTCCAGAATTGTTTCAACCCGGTCCTGACGGTGGTCTGGGCGGGGTGCCGCCACCAAACGGACCTGTGTTCGCATTCGGGCCAGCCCCGCTACGAGGTAAATATCCGGGACTACCGTGACTACTTGGACTACTATATGGTGAATACTGTTGCTTATAGATTCCCGCACTTTTCCGCTTCATGTCGAATTCGTTGCCCTGGAAGATCATTTCTTGTTTAATCATGTCCGGCTGTGGGAAGTTCGGACTGTTTTTATGAAAGTTAGAATTGGAATTAGGACTGCCGTAGTCGCCCTGAAATTGGAAGTCGGGATAGGGCGACCGAGAGTTCGGAGCTCGAGTGCTGGGATTGAACGAGAGTCCCATTTGGTTCTTGTGCTGATGCTGTTCAGCCATTTGTTTTAGAGTTTGAGCGGCTGACGCATCTTCAATGTTTAATTAAAGAAAAAAACTTCGGCCGATATCGAATTGAACATTCTGTGGACAATCAGTTAAGCGAGCAACATAATCAGCAATTATGAAAAATTCGTAAAATACTTAGACGGCTAATAGATATTGTTTGTTTTCTGGGTGAACATGAACTTGGTTTTCGGGGCCATAATGAATCTGCAGATTCCGCAAATAAGGGAAATTACGTAGACAGTGAATTTTCTGGCAAAACATGACGAAACATTAAGCAGTCATTTAAAGAGTTCCACTGTATTTAAAGGTACTTCTAATTTAATTCAGAATGACTTAATTTCTTGTATAGGAGAGATAACGTTAAGAAAAATAAAACGTTAGATAGACGAATCTTCATTCATTACATATTTCGTATTAGATCATATTAGACGAAACAACTGATGTAGCAAATATTAGTCAATTGTCGAAAGTTATGTCATAAAAAGTGGAGAAATTAAAGAACGCTTCTTGGGTTTTGTAAATGTTACGATGGAAAGGACAGCACTTGCTCTGTATAACATCGTGCAAACCCTAGTCGACGATCTTAGGATGTGGTCCAAAATTAGTGGCACAAAGCTACGACGGGCCTGCAGTGATGGCAGGTGAATTGGGTGGATTGCAGGCTAAAGTAAGGGAAACATATCCAAGTGCTCTTTTCGTACATTGTATGGCCCATAGATTGACCCTGGTGTTGCAAAAATCTGTTAGCTGTATAAAAGAATGTAAGGTTTTTTTTCCACTTTAAGCGGATTTTTCTCAAAATCAGCAAAGCGAACTGGTGCATTAGACGCTGAAGTTCATAAAAGATTACCAAGAGTAACTGCCTCAGATGGAATTACAATGGAAGATTGGTGCAAACTGTGTTCGAATATCGGCAACCTCTTATTGATTTTTTTGAAAAAGTCTTAGAAGATCAAACAGAGTGGGATCACGAGACAGTAGTTTGTTCTAGAGGATACCTACATACATTAAAATATGATACTAATTTAAATTTTTTACTGATAGGTTTCTCAGAAATATTCCCCTTTTGTGACAACTTGTTTGCCATTCTGCAAATCAAATCAATCCACTGATATAAATTTTTGTATAAGAAAAATCCAAGAATTTAAATCTACTGTTATATTTAAAAGAGAACAATTTGCTTCTGTGTGGACTAAATTTCAACAATTAGGATTGGAATTTCAAACCCAAAAAAAAAAAATCGTACTAATATCGTGGGAGACGAAGAAGCTTGCTATAGGAGGTTATTTTTGGAGGTAATCGACAATATTACTGGAAACTTTGATACGAGAATCGGAGCATTTAACAGTCTAAAATTTGTAGAACTTGTAAATTTTTGTAGCAATACTACAGTTCCAGAAGATGCATTCAAATGCTTTACAACAAAGTTATTCCAATTTTTTTGATTTTCCGGCGTTGAGATCTGAACTTACTGTCATATACAGCACCTCTGAAAGGATAAATAAAAATAGTGTCAGCGATTTATGGAAATCCATTTATGAATGTAAACTTGAGCAAGGATTTCCAGAAATTATTAAATTGTGCGAGTTAACTCTTACAATACCAGCTACTAGTGCATCCACAGAACGAAGTTTTTCCGCACCCAAATGGGTCAAGACGTTCGTACCTACTGGTCAAGAACGACTTTCAAACTTGTCAGTATTATCCATTGAAAAGAAGTCGGTGCAAGAGCTTTCCCAAGAAAATATATTTTATGAGGTTGTCATCAACGAATTTGCGAAAACAAGTAGGAGAATTCCATTTCAGTTTAAGTAAGGTATAAGTTTATTTTTTTTATATTTTGAATATTGTTGTGAAAATGTACTGGTTTTGAATTTTTTTATTTTTTTCTCGAAAACTACGTTCGTCCGCAAAAAAAATATTTCAGAGGGGTAGCAAAATTTCGGGAAAATTTAAATAGAATTGCTTCCCCTTCCATTAAAGTCACGACACGCCACTGTACACACCACGATAATGATGAAGCTAATAGAAGAATTAATGTGTCCATTGTCCATTCATGTTAGTGGACAGCAAAGTATTGACTCAATGATTTACAGATTTTTTGTCTATAAATAAAGGATATTCTTATGACATCTCTGACATACTACTAAAATTCGATTAGGAATTTATAGTTGTGTATGATATACCTAAATGCTAAAGATGACATTTTATTTTATAAGGGAAATGAGGAGTCTTGAACCTTCGAACAAAATAAAATCACTTTTATTACATAATATATCATACACTTTTTCTACAAACACCAGTTAAAGTGCAAATCGAAGCATTTGTTACGTTATAAAATTTAAAATATCGTTCTCAAAATCCAATAATGGTCCATGAAGTTTATTGCTGCTTAAGTAATGAAAGTTCGATCGATTGTTGACAAGTAAATTCAAATCTCGTGGCATAGAAAGTGATCAAGAAATCGAATTTCTCCCGGCGGAAATCAAAGAAGCTGCTGATAAAGCCACTTCCGATTGCCTAGTAAGTCAAAGCAACAGTAATAGTGTTCATATAAAAAATAGCTATTTATGTAACCTGCGGAACGAGCTAGCGATTAATTAATTTTCGGACAATATCAAGAAGATAATAAAAAAGCAATGATTTACTAAGTACGTGTAGCGGAAATATTGAAAATTTTATTTAATTCTAGAACTCTACTTTTTTTGATAAATCTTATAATACGTATGGGTACTATACGTATACGTCAGAAATAATTTATATTCGTATAAAAAGTCGTATAAGAAAAAACTCGTAAAAGTTCATATAAAAACATCGGATTATTTCCTGGTCCTAAGTAAAAACCGAGGCAGGGTCGGGCTTGGTATTTCTGAGGAATGTAAAAATAGTAGCAACAAGACGCTAAATTAACTATTTCGTGCTTCGTATTGCCCGCAAAGTTTCACTCTTAACCAGACGCTTGTAATAATTTTCAATGTTTCGATCGTGGAAGAATAATTCGACTGTTTCGAGGCCATTGGAGCAGAATTATTGTGAAAATGTGGCTGCTGATATTGAAAACGAACCTACTCTAACCCCAGAACCTCAGGTTGAATCCGACGATTCAGATTTAGGAGACTCTTTAGAAGAATTAACACTAAAGAAAGAAACATTTATTTTTGGACTACCAGCCAAACAAAGTCTAAATGTGAATAACAACTTAGAACAATGTACTGTGATCATAGGAGATAGCAAATCTACAGTGCTGAGAAAAGTGTGAAATCTAACAGAGGTTCCTTGCAGTACTTTATGTCAGCGTGTAAAGAATATTACCCCTTTGAGAACATTGGAGCGATTTGAAGTGGGCAATAAAAGATTTGTCTAAGCTAGCTCAGCTCTTAATAAAAATAAAATTCTCGTGGGCGCCACTGATCATGCTCAACTAAGTCAGTTAGACCCCAAATTTTTGTGGGTATCGAATACACTCTCTGGCTCTTTCTGTAATTCTTGGGGGGAAAGAATACTAACACACACAGTAGACTTATTACTAGTTTTAATGTACAAATTATCCATTTTGAAGTAGTGATACAGAACAAAAAGAATTCAAAATTACTCGTACCATGAACGTGAAATAGTAAGATCTATTGTTAATGATCTTTTACAAATTAATATAATCGAACCAACTGTATCCGAATATAGCTTTATGCGTTGACTATAGAAAATTGAATGCCATAACAGAAAAGACTAATCCACTTCCGCGAATAGAAGATCAACTGGAACGATATCAAGCAACAACTGTTATACTGCATTTATAACTCCGGATGGACAGTATCAATATAAACGTATACCATTCGGTTTTACTAACGTCGCCGCCGTATTCCAGCGTGCGGTAAACCAAATTCTTGGACCTTTGAGGTTTTCGTATGCCCTCGAGTACCTCGATGACATTTTGATAGTTTTCAATGGAGTAGATGAAGGATTTAAACTCGTCAAACGAAAAATCTCGTACTAAGGCTTTACTCGATATTAATAAAACGGCGACAAAAATGAAGACCTTAAACGCCTTGGACGTATAATGTTTTTACTGCAAAATAAAGCTCATATTTTATTCATTGTTATTTTCTCAAATGACTCATAAGAAAAATGAATAAAGTATTTTTAAAATTATGTTAAAATTTTTTTTTTTAAATGCCGAAACAAAGGGAATACGACCCTGGAGGAATGCTATTTGGCATTAGTACTGGTGGTATCTTTGTATACGAATAGTTTTAATACGAATATGATTTATTTCTGGCGAATACTATACTTGTACTCGTATAGTGAATTTTACGATACATATTTTGCAATCTCGTATTTCATCCAGATCCCTCAATTTCTGTTGTCTTTCTCGTAGCGTATTTTAACATACAAATAAATAGGCCTTTTGTTTTCAGGAACAATGTGCCACACAGCGCATAGAAAAGGGTCTAAGTCATTAATAGCAATTATTGGTTTGACATTGATTGGATATATTACCGCATGTGGAAGAACAATACTAAGTGAGTATTAATTTTGATAAATGGTGTTTGTACCATTATATATTTGAATGGTTTTAATGTTAATGTCGACTTTCGCGGAAAATTTAAAATAGAACATTTTAATAACAGATTAGGAATGTGATTAATATAATTTGCAACATTACGAAACTTGCATGGGTACTGATAAATATTCGGGTTTATATAGAACATGCATAACTACTTGTTCGGCCAGCGCAGCGGTTCAACTTTATTACATATTAGGACGGCCCAACAAACTTGCCTCATAAGAATACCCAGGCAGCATGGTTTCATCATTATGACGTATTTATGGCGTCAGTTTTCAGGACATAAATACGTTAAAAGAACTACAAAATATACGTCGAAATGACGAGCAAAGTCACAGCTAAATGACGTCATTAACTGTCGTCATTTCCAAAATATATGTAGGGAAAACCTACCTACCAGCTTCTCATCGCAAAGCGATTTCCAATAAACACACTTTTTACATCCAATCAAAATTAGAAACTGACCTTGAGGTATTTTACTGTCATTGTAAATATATATATATATATATATATATATATATATATATATATATATATATATAATATATATATATATATATATATATATATATATATATATATATATATATATATATATATATATATATATATATATATATATATATATATATATATATATATATATATATATATATATATATA
>CAXKVY010018453.1:5000-100518 GCA_964058915.1 Tetropium fuscum | reverse complement strand
CTTGTTTCGGACAATCAACAAGAAGTCCTAACTTAGTGCAGAAACCTTCTTGCCCCAATTTTTTCTTTTTTTCGATAATTTCTTTCTCTTCACCCCGCGCTTGCCACTTTTGCAAATCCAGCTTGTACGATAAATGCAAGCAACACTCAAAGGATCGTATCCAAGCATGCAGAGATGATAATCCGAATTCTAAATTATCTTCATTTATCGGTTTTTCAAACACTTGTCAATGTTGTTAAATTCTTTAGACGTAGCTTTACAAAGATAGCAACGCATGCTTGATGATGTATTCGTCACAGAATTAACCACTTTTCCATCTACCATTGTCAAAGATAGTTGGAAAGTTACTTTACATTTTTTACTTTGCACAATAGTTACTTAAGGTTCAAGTGCATGCTGCTGTGCTTTGATTTTGTCAACTTCTTGTCTTGTTGCTTCAGGACTTTCATGTAGAAAATGGATTTTTATTGGGCGACAAAATCTTGTGTAAGATGGACGCGGATTTTTCCAAATATATTCTGTTGTTGATTTATTAGCATAAGCAAGTTGCAAAGGAACAAGCGAAATAAAGAAAATACTGGCATCTGTTATATTACTGTCTTGAAATTTTTGTTTATAAATGCTTTGACCAGATGTTCCATCGCATCCCCATTTGCATATTAGTTCTACTTCATGTAAATAATTATCAGGAAGGCTGTCAATAACGTCAGGTTGAGAAAGTAATATTCTTTCAACCGTATGATTAAGTAATGCTTGCAATGTAACAGAAGCTCCACTTTCAGTTGTACAGATATCATAATTTTCGGGGTAACATTGTTTTTTGCATGCTAATACTTTCTTATAAGACAGATAAAATTGAGAGAGAGAAATTTTTCTAAACTTACGGAACGCAGTATATTATATTGACTTTTAGAAAGTTTAGCTTCTACAAGAACTGATAACGCTTCGTTGAAAGACAAAACTTTTTGTTGTATTCGTTCTACAGATTTTCTATATTTAGATGCTTTCGATGGACTGTTTTCTGTAACGTCTTTAATTACCGTGGAAACGTCCAATTGTCCTACTACCCGGAAAGCCATTTGGGTACCGAAGGCCAGTTCATCTGTACTGTGCTCAGCTCGCATACTTTGGGTTCTTCTCCGTTTTGAACGAGTACTTAGATCCTTCCAGGCTGAGGAATGACGCCCCGCAGTGCATTTGTCCTGGGCCTTTCTTAATCCAATGTCGAAAGATAAGAGAACGCTCAGCCAATGTTCGTTTTTTTTAAGAAAACTTTTCTCTGTCCTATGTGTTTCTGCCCATTTCTTCTTCATATCGGAAATTAATTTTCGTATGGATTCTTTCTCATCGTGGGAAAAAGTATATGGATGTTCCATTTTTTCCGATAAGTCCGTTTGAATCACGTCAAAATACTGTTGCTGAGTGCCGTTGAAAACGTGCCGAACAAGTTGGAAAATCTCCATTCTTGAGTAGGATATTTGTGTAAACTCGCCTGAATATTCTCAAAAAGTTTAAAAAACATGAAATAATGAGGAAAAATATATAATAATATATCGGGTGTGTCAAAAAGGGCGGACGGGCGTTTTAACACAGGTTCTGAGTGCGCCGTAGACCACAATTCGCTATCAAAATTCGCCCTCAAATTTTGCGTTTAACAAAAAACCCTCTCGAAGATGTAACAGATACAGCAACACCGAATTGTTGGCCTAATAATTACTTAAGTACTACTATAATATGGTTGCTATAGGTACATTAGAACACCTTTGAAAATAATAAACTGTCAGTCACAAAACAACTACTGTACAACTCTTAAACTGGATAAAACAACTTAAATTGGATCACAAAACTATAATAAATGAGTAAAAGCCCGGCCGTTGGCCAATGAACACAAATTCCATTCTTGGTTCATAATTTCTCTATGACTCACCACTCTTAAAAAAGAATAAAAATCGAATCGGCAACAATCGGCAACTAATTTTCTTTAAAGAAAGTGTAATAATCAAGTTGAAAACGAAAATAGAGCCCGCTCTGTCACGCGTTTTTACTTAATGACGTTTTTCTAACCTTACATCAAAACGGAAGCGATAAAATTTCGTTTAATTTCCATGTTGAATAATTTTTCAGGATAATTTGCAGTACATTTCAGTTACATAATTCTTTTATACAGCCATTTTATACGGCCCGGCTATGGGCCGTACTCTGAGACTCGCTCTGCGTTGGGGAGGACTTACTTCGGCCGGCGGGCCCTCTGCTAGGCGCTTCCGACCGTTGGATTTCTCCTCGGGTCGGTCGCGCTTCGCTGAGGGTGCCAGCTCAGGCGATGGTGTCAGGGGTCGTTTGCTACCTCGGCCATGGGCCATGAGCTCGTAGAGCTCCGACTCAGGTTTCGGTTTGAGAGCCTCCAGCGCTCGGCTGTACCGGTCAGGTTGAGCTCTCCGCTCATGCTGCCTGACGGAAGGTAGGAAAACGTTCCCCACAAAACTGACACCTGTCCCTATCTCCGCACAGTCTTCTGGCAATGTGGGTGTTTAGTTTGGACAAGGTTGTGAACACAACAAGACACGATTAACGTTACCGGCTCTCACGACGTGGACGTGGAGGTATGGGCCAGAAGTATCGTTATATGATACTTCCTGGTGGAAATCGCAACAACACATTTACAGACACAGCAAGGTAGGGCTTTGAAAACTCCAAGAGATATCACAACGAAACAACTTTGACTCTGAGAGCCACACAGGCCCTGCTCCGCCTACCTGACCAGACTAGCAGTTCCCACCAGTGATCCGAGCCGAGAAGTAAGCCCATCCACGTCGTACAGGACTTAGCAAGTACGACAGCCAGAAGCCATACTAGACTGGAGTGAGCACGCGATTTCCTTCGGACCGCGGTTTCTGCCAACAACCGGTCGTAAGGCCTCTTGTTGGTAGCAGTTGACATCGGTCGAAAGGGCCTTCTTGTCAGCGTCCTCGGTTGGCATCGGTCGAGAGGCCTTTTTGCTGACGTTCCAAGTCGACATCGGTCGTAAGGCATTCTTGTCTTCAATACACGCCGTCATTCGTAGGCGTACAATTCCAGTCTAGTTACTCGCTCGTTCACTTTACCTGGTATGGTAAGTCAATTCATTTAAATTGCCATTGCCGATTAAAACCTGAGTTCTCGAACATGATCGTTTCGTTCGAATTTCGATCATTTTGCTTATACTGTTGCTTCTTCCCTACAACTGTAACTACAACTACAGAGGAATTGACTCTTTTGAAGTAGATGGAGCGATGGTTCTGGTGACAAAATGCTAGACACTGACTCCGCGTCATCTCCTGTGGGCTCAGAATAGTCAGATTGTTGTTTCTCCGTTATTTCGTCTTATGAGTCTTCATGAAGTTGATATTCTGGGAATTCAAATTCGAATTCCCAGAATTTTTTTCGTGTTATTTCATTAATGTGATACTTTTAATTATATCAATGGATCATTATTATTTATTACCTGCTACCTATATTTGCTTGAAACTTACTCCCTTCCTGCCAATGTGGCCTCAAAAACTCCATCTCTTGCTCAAACCTCCACTTCTCAATATGTTTTGCACAATGGCCACTTTTTGTTCTTCTTCTCTGCAAAGCCTTCCTATAATAACTTCGCAACAATTTCCATTTATTTTTACAAGCCTCAACTACAAATTAAAATGTATCAAAACTGAGAAGTAATTAATTTCATACCACTTACCAGTTGAGCACAGACTTTGCGCGATGTCTTTCCATATGTTTTCTTTTATTAAATTATTATCATAATTTTTATGTTGTAAATTATATATACATTCGTTTTCTTGAACTAGTATTATCAAACTTTATTAATTTCGCTAATTCTGACACTAAATGATTGACAATCGTGGTGACAAGTGCATAACAACAACTACGGCATGGCACAACTACCGCCTACTAGTGATTTTCACATGCGGGCCGTGCTGTGCTGCTGTCGTGTGCAGGTCGCCAAAATCAGTTTCGACGCGGCCCCGGCCCAAGGATTGATTGTATAGAGGAATAGGATAGTTCGATTCCTATCTTTACGTATTGACACGTTTCTCCACCCTAATCTGACGTCATCGTTCACCCAACTGTCAACTGTGTGTGTTCTGTGCTGTGTGTTAGTGCCGTTGCCGTTTAAATATTGTTTAATTAAACAAGTTTCTCTTTTATATAAACAATATAGTGATATTTTGGACTGTTGTATATCTGTACATTAGAGGTAAAGGGTCGTACCTCCATTTTTATATATTTAGAGAAAACAGGGTTTCAAATTTTAAAATAGGAAAGTAGTGTATTTTTTTAGATGTCAAATAAAATTGGGAATTTGAGATCTTAAGTTTTTAATTAACTAACTTAACTGACATGTTCTATAGCGCAACTACCAACATTAAGCGTTGCCTGACTAAAATGAAGGCACTTGCGATTTTTTACCACTAAATAAAAAATCATTTGTGAAACGAAAAACTGAACCGTAAATCCAAATCAGCTATAAAAAAGTTGCAAACATGAGATATTATGATTCTCAGATTTCATTCTGAGTCAGAAACTTCTTCTTCTTAGTTGGATATTCATATATTTCTATAAAAATTATGAAATTGAGACGGTATCCACTCAAGTAACTTCAAAAGGTGTTGGTGCTTTCATACCTTGGGGAACCTTGCGGCTAAGAGGCAACTCGTCTGGTATAGAAATTTCTGGTCTTCTGGGAGTTCTCTTCAAATTAACACTTTTCAATTATCCTTCATAGGTAAATGAAGTTTTGTAATAAAGTATATCTGGACTTTGCTGCCACACTTCTAACCATACTGCCTCAGAAATAAGAAATTTTTCGTTCTCTGTATTCATTTTTCGAGTCACAAATGGAGCGTTTGCACTTGAATACAGAGCCTCCAACTTTTTAAAGTCATTCAGTTCCATGTTAAAAAACTATAGCCCCTGTTGACCTAATTAACTTTTGCCAATCCCACGGTGTAGCTATGGTCACCGTAGGTTTTTTTATAGTTCCCTCAATAAGAGCACGAATATGGTCCGTTTCCATGTGAGTACGACGTTTCAGAAGAAATTTGTGCATAACTAATTTCAAGGAGGGACAACTTCAAAAAATAGAAATAATTTATTGCCATCATGATATGAGACCAACCTGATTTAGCTAACGACACAACATCGCATGACCGCAACTGCTCATTCTTTGAGATGCGTCTTTTTACCTCGATGAAAATTTCCAATACGACTTCTTCTAATCGTTCTATCTTTAGTAATTACTAATAATGGAGATACGATCCTTTTCCATCATACAATTTAAGCTCCTGGTATATTGGAAAACGCATTAACTCCATTTTGACAAAAAGTGGAGATACGACCCCTTACCTCTAATGTACAGATATACGTTGTTGTTCGTTTTTCTTATAGTATATATTCCGGTAAGTATGTATAAATGTGCAAATAAAGTACCTAAACAGGCTAATCAGGCGTTTAAATTCAAATCATCCTAAATTTTAATAATCTGGGACTGTGATCTGGGGCACAGTTTGGTATGTTATATTTCAATGAGACTATTATGGAATAAATATTATTAGGATACACATATTTGTACACAAAATTATTGATACTCTGTATTTTTCGAAATTTCTAGCAGCCTCTTCCAATGACCTGTATGCAATGACCTTTTTAACATATCGTTCTAGGGTAGTCTGAGGAACCCCAAATGAAATTGATGCTCGGTAGTTTCCCATTTCACCGCTTATTACAGAGTTTACAGCCTGCTGCATGACTCCAGTTGACCATTTTTGTCTCTCTGATTTTCTTTTGTAATTAAACGCCATCTAAAATTAATTCATTAGTTACTTAATAGAGACATTTCTAATGGGTACTGTTCTAGTCCCGATAATAATATTCTAAATAGGATTTTATAAATGCCCCTATCCCACGGGAACTAGAATTCTGTAGAGGAAGTTTAATTATCCATGGAATAATATGTAATTAAGAATTTGAAAAAGAAAAAAGTTACCTCTAAATATTGTTAGGATTTAATAAAAGAGGGCGCCACCAGTAACTTCAGGCTACTGGACCTCTGTATGGACACTTTCTCCGGATGCGTGGGCACGATGGCCTCCTAAGAGTGGAAAGAACAGTACGAAATATAAAAATGCCTTACCATTCGGGCTTACGGCGTTTTCCAGACGTCCAGGCTCCGTCGCGGTACTATCACTTAGTATTAAGAGCTCGGCCCCAACTTTTAGCAGTCAAACACCACAACTACTATTAACCGCAAATAAAAATAAAAACGCGATCCCAGGAATTGAGGACAAAACAAGGAAAAATGTCACCAGACAGCTTCTAACCGAACTCGAGTGTGACCGATAACACTAAATAAATTAAATTGTTGAAACGATACACGTGATAAACGTGAAGAACGATAAATGAGATAATTAATTCTTGCTATTTTTTCTGATTAGAATCTCAGAATCTCAATTTGACATTTCCAAAAAAAATATGACAGCTCAATCTGTCATGCGGATAAGCTCTGCCTACCGCGCGAACATGGAACTCGCGACGGCTCGCCGCGGTCCCGCTGAAAACACAAAACCGAAAATACAACAAAATACAATAGTACCCCATTTTACCCAATTTGCCCTACCCCGTTTTGCCCTATTAGCAAATTTTTAGGTTAGTTCGGTTTTTTTTGTTTAAAATTTTTGATTTCTTTAACAGGATTGTCAGGAAACCTTCACAAAATATACATTATCTATTAATAGGAGTATTAGTTAACATACTACTACTTACTATGAGTTAAATCTTGAATAATATTGATTCCTCGTGGCACAAAAATCGATATGCGGTCTTTATAACAACTAAGTGTCAACTACAGGTCTAGGCTATAATGCATAGAGCATAGATGTGCGTGATAATGAAGTTGCCACATCGGCGTATAGATGGCAGAACTGTGCTCGGAGAAAACATGGGTACCCCGTTTTAGGTGTCCCCTACCGTTTTGCCCGTCGGTCCCTTATATGTATATTAATTTAAAAAAGGAAATTATGCATTATAATCTTGAAAATGTAACTAATATAGGAAGTGACAAATAGCGAAACTGAATAATTTCCAAAATTCCCAGCACTGGTTGAAAAATATTAAGGATCAGGTGACTTTATACCTATTGATACTTAGGAAACGCATGGTACATATATAAATGAATGGTAGGTATATAAAAGGAGAATATAAAAATCAGTAAAAATATAAAAAGGGATTAAATGGTATGCACCATTCTGTACGCTTCAAAGTTCATTTCTGATTTTTAGAATAACATACACATACAAAACAAGGATATTTTTGCGATATATCTATAGGAATTGTTTTTGGATGTATCTATAGGAATTGTTTTTGGCAAACACTGTAACATTATCCATCGAGAACAAATATCGTATTGAATCCAATCCGCAGTTTGATTTAAACAAAACTGGCCACATATTAGACAACTGTCTTGCATTTTATCTGAACATTCTAATAACATTAAGGGGTCTAAAATAAATTTAAAAGTTGTTCCTGAACACCGTGCTTGAAAAGATTCAGCGAAGGAAAGGATATACACACCGCAGTTAAAATCGTCGGTTTGCTTTGATGACTAAAATTCTGTAATTTCCAAGTTACATTTTGTATTTTTTATGTAATTCACAAATTTATTCATATATAATCGATTTCACCCTATTGCGACAATTTATAGGGTGGAAAAAATTAAATTGATTTGTTAGAGTATTGGCCACCCTAGACACCAGTGATTGAAATTTTGGAGGTATGGCAGTATATAAATGTATTGTCTTTTTGTAATGGAACCAATGAAGCATTAAAATTATTATCAAAACCGGCTGTAGCTTCAAATGTTGTAAGAACTGAAATTAAATTAGTAATTGTACTTTTCTGATAAAATAGATGTAAACAAATGTCAATAAGAAAGTTACTTAACCACATTTTCTTTGAAGGGTGTAGACCATGCAACAAAGTATTGAAGTCAGATATTTGTAATTCCTCAAAAGGTTTTTGCACCTGGATAATATACGCCTAATACATAATCTATTTCTGATATTTGATAATAATGTTCGTCGTTAATTAAACCGTTAGAAAATAAATCAAAAGCTGTTATGGACATGTTAATTTTGGATGGTTCAAAGTTTTGTATACTTGATGGGTATTTTGGTGTTGCACCATTTATCGATAAACTTTATATTTTTACTATTAAAATAATTAAATTTTGCCTTTTTCTTTCTGCGCTGCCACTTTTCTTCAGCACTCATTCCTAAATTTTCCCCATCTACTACTGCTTTTCGCAGCGACCAATAGCATGCCCTGTTTTTGCGATATCCAGTGCACAACTTTTTGAAATGGCCAATACCGATTCACGCACCTCGCGTAAAAACCTACTGCAACGCATTTGCGTTCCCGATACAATATTATGTTTAAGGGTTCGGAATCAATTTTCTACTACTACAGCATTACTATAGGGGAACCGGGTATAGAACGGGGTACTGGGGTAGAATGGGGTACCACGTTTCGAATTCTCGCGGGTTACAGCAAGACCGCCATCTCGATATATATTCACACACTACATCCTACTAATACGGTGGCAGTATATTTGGCTTTGTCGGCAGTTGTTCTAGAGCTGCAGGTCGAATGCACGTGTTCTGAGAGGTCCACTGTAAGAATTGTCAAATTTGAAAGCAACGGTAAGTGTTTATTTTCAGTAGCCGCACATTTTGTTAAATATAGAAAATAAAGCCTACCTTTTAGGCTACATTTCCCCTTTAAATTCAAATTATTAGTGTAAACCCTTTTGTTGTTTATTCAGGAAAAACGACGATGCATACACTTGGGGCAGAATGGGGAGAGGCAGAGAGGCAGGGGTATACCCCGTTCTGCCCCATGTGTTTGCTGACGGTTAAATTTTATTCTAGATGTTGTTTAATGACGTTAACGCCTTGACCTTTATTTAACCGAGACAACTAGTTTTCGCTCTTTGACGAAAAGGCACATTAGTTTTTTTAAATTTATTTTAATTGTGTATTCTATTGTAGATGGTTCGAACGTACGTAAGGAAAACGGAACGACAAAATTGGTCATCAGAGTCAATGCATCAAGCTCTTCTTGCTGTTTTTAATCGTGAGATGGGATAAAAAAAGGTAGCGCAACAATTTAATGTTCCCCAAACCACTTTAGAACGCTACGTCGCTAAAAAAGGCAAAATGGTGAGAATTTTAAAATCGACAAAACTGTTGGAAAATTTGGGTGTATTTTCACGGAACAACAGGAACTAGAGTTGGTGCGATACCTAACCGACATGGAAAGTAGATTGTTTGGCTTAACAATGACAGATTTTCGAAAGCTGGCCTATCAACTAGCTTTACGAAACAACTGCAATAACAGATTCAACTGCAACACCGAAATGGCCGGCGAGACGTGGATGAAAACATTTCTGAAGCGACATCCTACATTAACATTGAGGAAACCTGAAGCAACGTCTGGTGCACGGGCGATGGGCTTCAACAAAAATGCTGTAGATAGTTTTTTTGGACTGCTAACCGAGACAATCGATGCCCTTAAGTTAACAGGTGATAGAATATACAATTGTGACGAAACGGGTGTGTCGGTTAACCCCAAAAGCCAGAGTAAAATATTGGCCAAAAGAGGAAAACGTCAGGTGGGGATAATTAACCCTTCAGAAAGAGGACAGACAGTTACGGCAGAAATTTGTGTCTCTGCGGCAGGTATATATGCCACCCTCATTAATATTTCCTAGAATTCGCAAACAACCAACTTTTGAACTTGGTCTACTTCCCGGATCCTCTGTTTACAATAACGGGTCTGGATGGATGACAACAGAAATTTTTTTGGATTGGTTCAAGAGTTTTGTTAATTTTTCTGGAGCAACTAGAAATAATAAAGTGTTACTGTTATTAGATGGGCATTCAACTCATACTAAAAATATTGACCTAATCGACAGCGCACGAGAAAATGGAGTTGTTCTAATTTGTTTTCCGCCACACTGTTCACACAAGTTACAGCCGCTTGACGTTGCTTCCATGAAACCTCTAAGCAATTACTATGAAATGGAAGTGAGAAAATGGCTGCGTTGCAATCCGGGCAAAGTGGTTACACTGCATCAAATATCAACACTATTTGGTGCAGCTTTTCTGAATGCAGCATTTATGAAAACCGCAGTTAACGGCTTTAAGAAAACAGGTATTTGGCCACCCGACCCTACTGTTTTTTCTGAAGCAGACTACCTTCCGGCCTCTACAACAGATATTGCACTTCATCCATCTGAGCCTCAGGAGTTACCGAATAATTCTGAATTGAACACAAGAGCAGACATAAGACAAAGAAATGAATCCACCCCGACAAAAGCAATTTGCGCACGAAATGAGGAATCACAGCCTGGATGCTCCTGGATGCCCGATAACACAGGAAGATCATCACCAGTGGACACATCGACTTTCTTGCGTGCGTCACCAGAAGCCATAGAGCCACAAGTTGGAAATTCCCTGGATCTCGATAATATAGGAAGAACGTCACCAATATGGACATCAGCTTTCTTGTATGCAACTCCAGAAGCTATAATTCCTATACCGAAAGTGGAAGCAAACATCAAAAGGGCGACCCGTAAAAGGGGTAAAACGGCAATTTTAACTTTCACACCATATAAAAAGGAATTGGAAGATTCTTTGTCAGATAAAGCGAAGAAAGTGAAAAGAAATCTCAATCCAATAGATAAACCAAAGAGAACGACAACCAAACAAAAAAAACCAAAGAAAGGAATGTCAACTCTGCTAACGAAAAGAAAACCAAAGAAAGGAAAAAGAAAGCCGTCTTAAATGTTTCTGATACCGAATCGTCACCTGAAGAAGAGGATGCTGAGTGCCTATATTGTCAACAGTTTTATTCCATATCTACGGAACGATGGGTCGCTTGCAGTTTGTGTCACCAATGGGCGCATAATTCTTGTGCAGGAATAGATAGCGAAGACGACGAAACTGTGTTTTCGTACGAGCGATGCCAGTAAAGCCATTATTTTTCTATTATATAAAATGTTTTTTTATTATATGCAATGCTGTTTCAGTTTTGTTATACATCAATAAAGAGTATTGATTGAGTTTTAAACGATTATCCATTGTGCCTCGCTTGTGCCCCAATGTGCCCCATAGGTGGGGCAGAATGGGGAATATTGCAATGTTAGATAAAAAACGAAATAATGAAATTCGGAAAGGGCATTAACGAAAGGTGTTTGCAACAAATGGTGGAGATAACACCAAATAGAACCTCCGAAAAAAATGGTAAGGATCTGTTGGTAAACTTTCTCCAAAAATAATTTCAAACATTAAGTACCCCGTTCTGCCCCGGGTTCCCCTACCTATCATTGCGTTGGTCAAGAATTATATTAGTCCACAATGGCAAATATAGCAAATATTTTCTCATAATTAGATTTACTATTTCTGGACAGTAATACTCGTTAATAACTGAATAGTCAAAATTTTGATTGTCTTATTGAATTTATTAAAAAAATTTCGATAATGAATATAGAATTTACTTTAAAATAGAATTTGCTTTTCTCAAATAATGTGTTTGCTTCTTCCGTCTCATTGTCAGTAATATCATCTTCCGCTTGGTCGTCAATGCGTAAAACTAAATTTTGATAATGTTTATCAATGGTAGCTGATCTGAGTTGTATTACTACATAGCACTGTTAAAGCTTCGAACCAATTATCGACAGCTTCTAAGGAATTTTTAATAAATACTGATCCGATTGTGCTCTTAAAAAACTTTTATCTTTTATTACTACCACAAATTTTATTTACATCTTTGCCAACAATATCCATGAAGTGACTACTACATATTTTTAAAATTATTCGCGGCTTTATGTCATGTGACTTATTTTGAATTCTATCGTATAACAAATTGACATATTGACTTAAATCATCTAATTTGTTCCATTGACTTGTTATGGCATTCATTAAAGCAAAGCTGAAATCTGTAACAATATTAAAAAATGCTGGCCAATTCATCTTATTGGAAGTGAGAATGAATTATGTTGAGATGTTACCATTTCTAACACAGGACAAATCGCATCTTTGTCTGGAATATGAAGCGCACCGGTCTAATAATAAATTCTCTTTTTTGTTGGAGGTTGAGGATGTACAACCGAACCTGTGGCATCCAAATAGAGAGTTACGAAGTTACAATTTCGAAAGACGTACTTTATTACATATAACTGTTCCTGACTATAAATACAAACTGTAAGCGGTTCGAATACTCGAATGTATATATAATTTGGATTGTCGCGACTCATCGTTACTAAATCAATAAATTCATCTCGATCCCGATCCATTGATGATAGTTCCTCAGATTTAATTTTTTTATATACCGAAGTAAATTTCACGTCCCGATAGTTGCCATGAATTATATTACCGATGGGTGTCGATTTAGTATCTTGGAGTCTACTTTATATGGAGTGGATGTTTTTAACTTATGTCCTAATAATAATCGCTCTAATTACGAACATAGGTTGTCAATTGTTTAATTTGACCGTTTTTTTCAATTTTATGACAATAATTATGTGCCGAACATGTAACGATGCATTCTACTTAACTAACTCCCTTTTTAGTGAGTTTAATGTTAAATAATTTACAATTTTGATGAACACAGTATGCCCATATGTTAAAAATAGTAATAACCTTATTGCTATTAATTTTCTTTATATTTATTGGACAAGTGTTATTAACGCTTTCAAATTTTCTCCGAATTGTTACTTTATAATTTTGTAACATATTATCAACTTCATTATCTTGAAATTCTTGCAACGGAATAAAAAAGGTGCCTGTTGTAGACAAGCCTTGCAAACATATACGCTTTTCACGCATGATTTAATATCATTTACTGTTCCAAATGGTAAAGGTTTAATAAAATCACGTTTTCTATGGTATAAATTTGTGATTGAGTTAGGGATAGTTGCAATGGAATTATCAGTTATATTTAAATTATTTGGAAAAATGTCGGAATGGTTTGAAAAAATAAATGTGTTTTCATGATCCGTAATTTCATAATACAATTTTTCGATGGTATCCTCATTTTCAAAATATTTATAATTTGGAAATATGTTATTTGTCTGATCTGATTTATTTTGTAAAACTAGTGAATTGTGTGTCGAATTTATAACAGCATTATGATTTACTGTTCGATTTTCAACTTGGGTTAAATTATTCTTTAGCAACATTAGTAATTAATATCTGTTGGATTATTTATAAGTGAAGCGTCTGCTGTTCCTACTGAACAATGAGTTTCTATTTTATTTTCTTTGAAATTAAACACCAGCTTTCGTTCGAAATATTGATTAATATTTCGGGATTTTCTGCCTAAGATTTGTTTAATCAACCGTTTCTTTCTTTTCATATAACTTATCACGATGCTGTAAATTAGACATATAAAAAGCGGCATTTGAAAATATTTCATCAGTTAACCCATTATGACCTGAATTATTTTATTTTTAGATTTTTGCTTAAACATTGGTTTAAACACTCTATTGGGTAGGGCTGGTAGGTAGGTAGAACCGGGTATCCGGTTCTGTAAACCGCCGATTACCCGAAATTTCAGTACCGGGTACCCGGATCCGGTTCCTACCCGGGTACCCGATTCCGATTCCTACCGGCGTACCCGCCCGGATACCCGAATCGGGGAACCCGGACTCGGGGAACCGGAAGGTCGAATTACTTTGGTTTTTTTCTTAGCTAATTCGCTAGCTACGAAGTTGTTTTGAAAATTTGCCAGGAAAATTTCAAAAACTTCCCTGATGGGGGCTAATTTATCTATTTCCCTTCTATCGCTCCTGGTTGTTACGTCATCAAACCTTAGACAGCGGATCAAGAATCGAAATCTCTTTTCGCTCATCGCGAGGTAACATGATTCGACTCCGTTGCTTTTGGAATTATCCCATATTTTTTAGGCGCTTTTTCTTGAACTTCTCAGTGTTTCTATCAAAAACAGAATTCCTATCAAAGCCCTTATTTCTGTTTCATTGGTCAGTCTAGCATTTCGATCCCTTTCGAAATTATTTTTAACTTTTTCAATATATACGTTGAAGTGACTATGTGGATGACCGCGCCTTACTAATAAAAAGTTTTATACAGTCAATTTTAGACATAGCGTTGCTGGCCTCACGTTTCGATTCTGGTAAATGTTTTATTATATTATGAGCTCGCAGACGCACTTGTGTATTACCGCACTGTTTTCTCCACTTAGTTATTTTGTCTTTCCCCGTGTAAAATTTACCACCAATGATCTGCTCATCATCACTCTCTGATAAATTTTTCTTTTCCTCCGGTATCAGTTCTCCGAGTCCGTATCGGGATCGTTTTTTTCCACTACATTTTCATTTTCTGGTTCTTCGTCTTCCTCATATTGATCTAATGGACTCTCCTCTCCACTAGGTACCTCTTCAAATCATCTTGCCCATGCATCTGGATCCCTGCTATTTTCCACGCGCATTTTCTTTGAATCAGACATGCCTCTCTGAAAGAAGTAGTAAATAATATTAGCTATGAAATTATTACCTCAAAATAAAACCAAACACTAACAATATTTACATGTTTTAGCAATCATCAACTATAATTTTACTAACTAATCACTATAATTAAGAAACAATATATAATTATTAACATTATCATATATATCAATATGCAAATAAGAAGCACCACTTACCTACTTATGCGTCAAATTATCAAAACAAGAAGTTTGGTTCTCCACATAAAAGTAGCACTGTTAGGCAGGCGCGCGGTCTACGATCGTAGACTAACCTTGTTTACACTTGACACAACTCTATTTAGTTCCGCTTTAGTTTACACACTGAATCGACAGAGCCACCTATAACAATAGGCTAAGCTAAATCACATACCAGGCCGTCTCGATAGCGCATGCGCGAATTTGCCGGGCACCTTTCAGGAATTTAAATTAAAATGATTTCAAATTCATTTAATTTGCCTAGTTTAGATCGCAAATCGTTCGATATGTTCTCTCACAAATTTTGTTTATTTGGAATGCGAAAAGAAATCGTGAAATATTATAGATGTGTAGAATGTTATTTGAATAAATCGAAAGATCTGGAATAACGGTTAAAAATAAATAGGATAATATAGGAGAAAAGTGCCTTTTACGGTATTTGTGGGAAACTCTGTTAGTTTTTTTATACGTACTTACTATTAATTTTCTATATAATCCCATCAATATTTATATTTTCTTATAGGTATTAGGTACCCAAGTATATTTTTGTGTAGGTGTAAAAGATATCAATATCGTGTACAGTATCATATTGGCACGATAGCTCAGCGAGCTAAGACGTAGTGTGACAAATACGTGTAGTTTAAAGACCACCGTGTTAATGGGTTCGATCCCCAGCACAACAGATGGCAATGTTGGTGGGTAATAGATGTTTGTCTGCATTTTTCTCCAATATGTAAACCCATTTCCGCACAGTTTTGTCTTTAGGGGATGTCTAATTTTTGGGTGTATTTATTATCACGACTATAATAGTTATTTGCCTTTTTTAATTGCGTTATGGTATAATATCTATTTGGCCATTTTTAATTTTAGAAATCTAAAATCTTAGGTGGAAATAAATGACATTCTTTTTGTCCTATAAAGAAGAAAAAAATCATTGCCAAACTCTCCTTTATAATTGTAACACTTTATACTAAAATCCTTATACTTTTTTGGTTTAATATTGTTTAAGCTTGCAGACTGTAATTTGGAAATCAAAGACCTTATAAAAATAAGATCAATGTAATAGGTATTATAGCTAGAGTATAGTTAGGTATATGTTGGGATAGATATCGGTATTAATGGACTTTTATATGATAACTATTTTTATTACATATTATAAAAAATTTACAAGAGGAGATTATTAAGTAATTTTTAACAGACACAGACAGAATAAACTACTAAATACAGTGTTGACTTCAAACACACTGATTGGAATAAACTTAATTCCATACATATATACCGAGAACGCAAAACAGAGTACAAGTTCTTCTAAAATAATTACGAAGCATCATGGTCCTTGTATAGTTCTTATCTAGATCGACAACTAGCAAAATTAGAACAAAATTGTAAAGAAAATGTAAGGAGCCACTGCGTTACAAATTTAAACTATTTTGTCAGTGGCCCTTTATCTCATATATTAAATGAAGCAAAAGATTATGATGAGCGCAGAGTTTTGTAATTTAGTTTTCAGTGTCGTTAGCGGGATGTGTTCTGGTATATCTATATGTAGATCTGACAATATTTAGTTAATATATAAAAAAAGTAACTAGGTATCGACATAATATATAACAAAAAAGAAAGGATTCCAAACTAATGAATATAAGGATACAATAATGTTTACTGGGGTTTGCATTTCTTAAGCGGATAATACTGTTGCGATTCCATCTTGCGTTTCCTTGATATTTGTTTCTTTCATTTTTAAAAAAATTTCACTGTAGTTAAATATGTTTCATAATCTAGTCCATTCAAAAAATTAAGCACTTCTGGTTTCCAGTTTTCCTGACTTCTTCATCGGCTGTACACATTTCCTGGTTGTCAATTTTCAACAAACTGTTGCATCTCTTCCTTATGGTGTTCTTTAATTTGTGATGGTTGTTCTGAAAATTTTTCTACTATATCCTCTAAAACAGAATTAGTGCCTCCCGCCTGTTCATATAAACAAACTAAATGAATATGTTTGCAGATGGTAGTCCTCACAGCATATTGTTGGCACTGACATTTATACCTATGAATACATATTATACAGGGTGGGGCATAGCAATCAAGTGTTTTTGAAATAATACAATTATTAGTTTTTGCTCTAAAAAAAAATTATTGGTAGTAGAACATAACTAATAAATAATAAAGCATTTTGAAATATTCAAGTACGAAAAATTACATCTGGCATATGATGTCCGTTTTCATTGATACACTGTTGCAGCCGTTCACGAAAATTGCCCTTCACTCTTTTCAGCATGTCTCTGTTGATTAGGGAGATTTCGTGATGAATCGCTTCTTTCAATTCGTCTAACGTACGGGGCTTGGCCTCGTAAACACGTGACTTGAGGTACCCCCATCGAAAAAAATCACAAATCGATAAGTCGGGAGACCGAGGAGGCCATAAAACGTCGCCAAATCTCGAATTTAGACGATTTGGAAACAGGCGGCGAGGAACAGCCATAGATGCTCTGGCGGTGTGGGCCGTGGCCCCATCTTGCTGGAACCACAAATCGTGAATATCCACACCTCTTCTTTGCAATTCAGGTATGAAAAAGGTGTTCACCATATGAATGTAACGCTCAGATGTTACTGTAGCGGTGACCCCATTTTCTTCAAAAAAATATGGGCCAATGATGCCAAAGTTTCCCACCGCACACCAAACTGTTACCTTAGGACTATGCAATGGCATCTCCTGTAACTGTCGTGGATTCTCGTCAGCCCAGTACCGGCAATTTTGTCTATTGACGGCCCTATCAAGGTGGAAATGGGTTCATCACTCATTACTAACAACATGTTTTCAGCCTTCTCAAAAAGTTCAAGCATTTGTTGTGCGAAATTCAAGCGCTGGGCGTAATCTCTTACATTTAATTTTTGCACAACCACTATTTTGTATGGGTGAAAACGTAATTCATCATGCAAAATCCGTCGTACAGTCACCGACTCGCCACTTCGAACAAAACAATCATACGCGAACACACGTTGCTCTAGCGTCCACCGCTCCATGATGGCAAGTGGCAACTGAGAAACTGAAATGCTTCGAGTCGAGGAATGGATTGTAATAAACCGCGCGACCCTCCCTTTTCTAATGACCGAGTACTACCCAAACCAAAAACACTTGGTTCCTATGCCCCACCCTGTACAAACCCTGCAGTACATAGTTCTACAATTTGTTTCACATATTTCATTATAATATGCTTTATTGACTTTGATATACAATGGTTGTACATTTCGGGTCATAACATTTGTCAAAAATACAATTTAAAAAATACAATTAAAAAGGTAGGTACATATAAAAAGTAAACTAATTAAAACAAGACGAAAAATCATCAATGGAATAAAAACACTTTGTAAGTAAAAATTTTTTTGTGAATGAGTGAAATTGTTTGTCAGACATATGGCCTATATCATCACGTCTAAAATAATTCTTAAAATTGTTATATAGACTAGTGGGTAGCTTATTATTTCTTGTTAGGTTTATCCGAGAGAAAGGTACTACAAGATTACCCGCTTGCCTGGTATTGTAGTGATGAATATCAGAGTGTATTACGAATTTAGATTGATTTTTGTGGATCAGCATCAGCGACTCCAACAGATATATACTGGGCACCGGCAAAATCCTGAGCCTTATAAATAAGTCCTTGCATGGAGAGCTTCTAGGAGCCGCAGCTATGAGGCGAATAGCAGCCTTCTGTAAAATAAACGCTCTCCGCGCAGTACTAGCATTACCCCACAGGGCAATTCCATAGGTCAAGCGACTATGCACTAAGGAGAAGTACACTATTTTCATAATGTTATTGTCAACGAAAGGTCTTATCTGCCTCATAACAAATATTTGGGACGAGAGTTTACAGCATATATTATCAATGTGAGATATCCAGTTTAAATTAGTATCAAGTCTAACCCCAAGTAAAGATACTGATTTGGATTGTGCCCATTTATCGGAGGTAAAGGTTAGGTTTTGTGTTTTCGCGACATTTAATTTTAATAAATTAGCTGAAAACCAAGTTTCAGCTGTGCTTAGATTACTCATACTCAAGTTCACGTCGCCTCGGGTTAACAAGGTGGTATCATCAGCAAATAGGATACACTTGCTATTTCGAATGTTGACTGGTAAATCATTTATATATATAAGAAAAAGTAGCGGACCCAAAACGGATCCTTGAGGCACGCCATTAAAGGTTGGAAGCATACGCGATTCAACATTGTCAACACTGACATACTGTTGCCTACCAGCCAGATATGAGCCAAGAAGGTTTAATGAACTGTTGCGAATGCCATAGTATTCAAGTTTTTTCAGCAAGATGTCAATGTTGACGCAATCAAACGCTTTGGTAAGGTCACACAATGTGGCATGCATTGCGGTACCTTCATCAATGGCCTCCAGCACGTCATCTATAACGGCTAGAAGAGCCTTGGTAGTGGAACAGTCTTTCCTAAATCCAAATTGATATGGGGACAAGATAGATTTATTCTCCAAATAAGAAAGTAGTTTCTCTTTTATTATATGTTCTAGAATTTTTGAGAATATTGGTACAATCGCGATAGGTCTAAAATTGTCTGCTATATCGTGGTCGCCTTTTTTATGAATAGGTAGAATTTTAGTAATTTTAAGGCTGTCAGGCCACGTTCCTTCTTCTATAGATTTATTAAATAACAAAGCCAAAGGAGTAATAAGGAACTCCAGGGACGCTTTTATAATACGACTATTTAGTCCATAATAATCTGGACAATTAGAATTTTTTAGCTGCAGAATGGACTGACGAATATCAGTCTCTAGAATTGGCGACATAAAAAAAGATGAAGAAGGTTTAGGTTGATTATTTAATAATAGCATAGGATCAGTATTTGACGAATTAATGGAATTAAGAACAATATCGGATATTGAACAAAAAAAGTCATTAAATTCGTTAGGTGTTAGCTTTGATTTGTTAGTATAATGCTTATTTGGTCTTTCCGAATTGACAATATTCCAGATGGTTTTAGATTTATTGTTTGAGTTACCGATCATATCAGAATAAGCACAACGTTTCGTATCTCTGATTGCTATTTTATATGCTTTACGAAGCTGACAATAACATATCCAGTCTTCCTGAGAGTTAGAAACTCGAAACCTTCTTTTACCGTCTCTTAGACTACGTCTCATCCCTTTAAGCTCCCTGTTAAACCACCTGATTTTTGGTTTGTTAGTAGTAGGAGTAAAGGGGAAACAGTTATTCAAGTTATGCATTAATGTATTAAAAAATATGTTATATAATTGATTACCGTTTAAATTAGAGGGAGACAACGTTACCCAATTTTCTGACCTCATAATATCCACAAATTTATTCATATTGGAGTCGCTTATGTTGCGTCTATATACTTTGGTCGTCTGTGATAAGTAATCAGTTGAATAGCCCTTAACGCGAATAAAAACTCCCACATGATCAGAAATATTTAGATCAAGAATTCCTGTATCACTGTTATTATAAGGTATGTTAGTAAGGACATTATCAAGACATGATTTGGTGGTTGGGGTTATTCTTGTCGGTACGTGAATATGATGATTTAAACCATACGACGAAAACAAACTTCTTAAATCTTTAGTATACTCCGTACTTGAGTCAAAGTCCAGGTTAAAGTCTCCAATTATAATGAGAGATTTGTATTTACGTGAATAAAAATCGATAACATTTGAAATACAATCTTTAAATATCGTTAAATCACCGCTAGAAGAAGACCTATATACATTACAAGAAGAAGACCTATATACATACAGCATCTCCACATCAATGTTTGCAGAAAAAGACCTCAAATATCCTTGTAGTGCAGCTCTATCAGTATTTGGATCTAAGTTTGTCACGTGGTATTGATACCGTTGTTGATGCGAGTTATTGGCTGCAGCTTTAAACGGACAATTTGATGAGTTTACTTGGTTACCCACCAGAATAGTTCTAGATTTTGTTCTAGATTTCGTCGTAGGATCTGAGCGCAGAGCCTGCTTATTTGCGTCATTTCCTAAATTTATCACTTCTTTACAGATATTTTTAGCTACCGCGTTATGTAAAGCTCCAGCAATAGATTTCCCATTAACTGTAGGCAATGACGATGACGCTGCAGGAGCAGGAGCTTTAAGTTTTATTGCTTGCTTCTTATTGTTCTGTCTGGTACCTTCTTGAGAGGTATTGGGAGAAGTTTTTACGGTACCAGTAAAACTAGACTTACATTCTTTAAGCATTATAATTTGTTCGCGAAGAGAATTGATGGCTATATTTTGGTTATTTATTATTAGATCTTTCTGGCGAATAATTTCCTCCAAATATGAGATTTTTAGTTTCGAAACTTCATCCGTTGGAGAATAGTTTTGTACTGAACCCATGCTTCCACTGGCAGCTGGATACTTATCATGATTTGAGGGACCATCATTTGACTCCGCACAGCATATTACTGTATCTTCGTCAATAAATTTTACATTTTTTAAAATCTTTAGACAACTTTTGTGTGATATTATACCACAACGTGCACATTTAATACCACTGGTGACAGGTTTCTTGCATCTGGTACAGTGGGTAGTTATTTCCATATTAATTTGGCTCGAATCCGGCATGAATATAGACCAATAAAATTAAAATTAACTGAGCTCGCGCGAGCAACCGTTGGTGAAATAAATTCCGTCTTACCAGACAAAAAACACTGTAAACAGACTGATGATACCCGCTAGATTCACTATAACTTCTGTATTACAACAGAATATCGTCAGATAACACTTATACACATTCACTTAAGGTTATATAAGAAGGTGTAGCACTTTTTAGGAATTAAATGTTAGTTAAACTAAGTAAACTAAGTAAAACTGATGTCACGAGGGAAAACATCAACAACAGGTGTGGCACTGAATAGGGACAATATAAACACTCTATATAACACACTCATATAACACACTATATAACACACACTCTATATAACACACTACTATAAGTAATAGTATAAATATCCTCACCTTTCGAAGACCTTACCTGAAACTCTCCGAACCTTACTTACCCTTTTAATTACATTTTTATCCATTTTTTCTGCAATTGTATGTGCCTTAATAATAATCAGGTTCTGCTAAGTGTTTGAATAATTGGGTCTTTCCATATTTAAAATCCGTACTTTTTAATAACTCACGTGGTAACCGCTAAAAAGTATCACGCAGAATGATGGCAGCGACGATGATAGGTTATATTATGTTTTCTGTATTCTTTTATTTCATTTATTTATTTATTATTATTATTATTCATTTATTTCATATATTCGTTTATTTGGGCGTGGTCTACGGTTGTAGACCGCGCGCCTAATGTAGGGGTAAAAGGTGCTAACATCAGCGACGTAAATTTACACATCACATTATTAACGACATATTGACTGAGAAACGGGAAATTCAATTTCTAAATAAACTGCAGAGTTTTTTCACAGCACATGATTACCTACTTAACTACGTATTTACCTACTTACCAGTCAACTTTTTGTAACCTAGACAGTGTTGCCAGCGCTGCAGAAAATTTTGTACCAATTCCTGCAGATAATGTACCAGATTTCACACAATTGTACCAGATTTTAAAATATGTTTTTATACATTGTAATGGGCTCTTTATTCTCAGGGCGTTAATTTAAGTTTTACTCACTTAATCATTGGATTCTTCTGGGGTCTACTGCGGTCTACTGCTCAAGTCACATGTTGTATCTTTAGAGGCAATGAAACAATTATTTCTACTATGTAATATATACGTTTATAACACAACACTATATGTAACTAGACAAGAAGCTACAATAGCAAATAATATTTGTAATACCCTTTAATATTCCTAACCTAAGCATTCTTAATTAACTAAACTATACGCGCACGCGCGGGACAGATGAGTAACTAGACAAGAAGCTACAAAAGCAAATAATATTTGTAATACCCTTTAATATTCCTAACCTAAGCATTCTTAATTAACTAAACTATGCGCGCACGCGCGGGACAGATGACTCAGTACTCGGAAACCAAGCCTGATCCGTAGGAAATCAATGAATATTTATCAATCACGCCTAACAAGCGTTAGCATGTTTTAAAATATGGATAAGTACAACCTTATAATATAGCACCAGCAGCTATCTGGGATTGACTACTCCATACGGGTCTTCCAGCAGCACAAATGCTCAATGATCTAGATGTGGAACTCAACCTTCCTCTGGAGGATACACTATTACGGGCGGGGACATCACCAGGTGTCACCGTAGAAAACTTATCAGTAGTAAAAATGGTAATTTACGGGTGCGAATTTGGCACCGCCTTATAGCGATGACCTCACACAGGGCAATCCTCACAGGGCCGGCCCCTCTATAATTGGCGCCTAAGGCAAAACCCAATATTGCCGCCCTTTGAAAAGAAATTAAAATGCAATTCAATAAAATAAAAATTTATTATACTTAAATATGGTATATTTACTTACATACGTACCTAAAATTAAAAGACAAGGTATGATACATAAAAATAAAACATAAAATATTGCAAAACAGGAAACAATATTTATCATTTCATAAGGAAATTTTTCTGCATTTTTCTTTTGCAAAATCATCAATAATACTGTCGTATTCTATATTTACACATATATCGTTCTCTTTCTTTACATATGTAAAGGCTCTGCTGTCAGGTTGCTCGTTATCATTTTTTGGTGTATCCTTATAAATTGTTTCATTTTCCTTGAATTGTTTGACCGTAGTCTCTTTTATTGTATCCCCGTCTGAGTCTGAATCTTCTAAATCGCTTTCAGTTGTATTCGGAACTGAGAGAGATGTGAAAGTGGAAAGAGAAGGAATTACAATTTTTTCTATTGTACCAGAGAGTTTGCGCAGCTGGTTTTCTTTTGCCAATCGCTTTTTTTTATACTCGCTGCCAGATAGCCTTTTCCTTTTTAAATCACTCATTGTCAATATACTATGTGTAAATTAGGCCTAAAAATATTATGCACGCGAGGGATACTAGACCCCTCTAGCGGTCATTTGCTACTACTCATCAGACATTACTAAGTAAAGTCTTTGACAAGCAACGTCCTGCAACGCAGGCACCTAAAGCAGCGACCCTAGCCAAAGGTAGGCTAAACAACATACTGAATGGATTTACAGGTAACAACTACACAGAGAACTAATACGGTGTTACACCTGGTGTAGGTGTTGGTGAATGACCACAGCTATCTTATCGGATTTGCAGGTGTAATTCAATACAGGTAGGAATATTAGTTCTCTGTGTAGTTGTTACCTGTAAATCCATTCACTAAAAATATTAATTCAATAATACCGATCACTAACTAACTCAATGGAAAAAATAGGCATACCTTTTTTATTTAAATATTATTTTATAACACTTAAAAGTAACCCGAATTTGTATTCGAGTATTCCTGACTATCAGATATTAACAGTACACTACACAATATTGTACTACGTACTACCACAGTTAAAACTGTAGCACTACATAAGTAATAAATCATTTCACGCAACTGACGCCTAAAGAGAAATATAGCTGAGTAATGTGTAACCAGAGAGATGCAAGACTAGACTGACACAGAACATCTACTCTGACTAGAGTGCGCTAGCGCCATAAACCCAACGTTATAAAGCTGACCCTTGTTAAGCTAGATCATTTGCCTAAGTGTTGCCACTCGGTGGACAATAGTCTCATTTGCGTTTTTTTTAGATGTTACGGACATTTTTCGGACTAAAATATTTGGGACCATTTCGGCTATTTTGTCTGTTCTTGTAAAACATTTATATTAGATTTTAGATTTAGATTGGCGGGGGCCTATGACGTTTAGGCCTCAATATGGGCCAGTCACGTTCCACCTTTCGAGAGCTAAGTCCAGTTGACTTAACCCTAGAATACTGGACTATTTTAAATATACGTTAATACTGGAGTATCGTATAATTTACGACGTTTAATAAAACACCAAATTTAGAAAAAGCTTTTATTACAGAAAAATCTACAAAAATTTTACAAAATACAGTATACTATTGAGCTTGTAAAAAAATATTTTTAAGAAGTAAAGTCTTAAACAGTTGCACATACAGTACATATATTTCCTCGGTGTTCACCACATATGGCTTGCTCGCACTGGTTACAGTATGTGGTGGTCATGCGTCTTTTATTACTGGGGCAGTAAAAACAAATTTTTCGCTTTTTATTTTGATACTCTGGTGTCACACTTTCCAAAGAAATATTTAGGATATTACCAATATCTTGCCGAATATTACGCCGCAAAGTTTTATTGTTGAGCCTCTCTTTCAACCATGGTTCCGCAAGACATTGGCTTACTTCAATCATATATTGATACCTATTCAATGGTTTTTTGTTTAGTTTCAGTACTTTTGAAGTATAAAGTACGTAAGAATTTATGCTTGCAATATTTACCATGTCATAAAATATGACCAACGGCCACCTTCGAGTTTTTCGACCAGAATTCATATTAGAACACATCTGGTCGAAAGTGTCTACTCCTCCCTTTGTTTCATTATAATTCTTTATAATTGCAGGTTTTCCTGTGGCTAATATTTCAGCCCCTTCGTGAAGAGTAGATAAAAGTAACACAATTTTGTTCTTTTTTGGCATGTACGATACCATGGTTTTCATCTGATCGTGACAAAACATAGACGTATTAGGATTTCTACCTTTAACATCTAACAGTTCCTTGGGAATTTCCTTTTTGTTTTTACGGACGGTCCCTATCAGAGTAAGTTTATAGGGATCTTTCAGTAAATCATCAGCCAAACTTACTGATGTAAACCAGTTATCCATGGTAATATTTCTATTACTACCATGGACAGATTTAGTAAGCTCTTGTACAAAATACGTTGCCAATGGCAATCCATTTGTTTTTGTGTTTTTTCCTAAATAGGGGCTGGCATCTAACATGTATTTCGAAGACGAATCGCAAACCATGATTATTTTTATTCCATATTTGGACGGCTTACTCGGTATATACATACGAAAGGGACAACGTCCGCGAAATCCAACCAGCTGTTCGTCAATAGTCAAGTAAGAAGAAGGTGTGTAGGAGTCTCTACATATCGCAATAAAAATATCCCATATTTCACGGATCGGTGCGAACGAATCCACATTTCTTCTTTCCGATCTGGTTTCTTTGTCATCAAACCTAAGACAATTTATTAGGAACGAAAAGCGCTCACCACTCATACAGGCTTTATAAAATGTTCCTGATAATTTGGTGTTAAACATATATTTTGCAGACAAATGATTATCTTTGTTCGCTGCCGCCCTTATCAAAATTGCAAAAAGGGCCTTTATCTCGTTTTTTGTCGTTTGCGATACATTGGCATTGCTTTTATATTTTTGTGCTTGTCTAAGAATTTCGGCATTTGTATGCAAAAGTATGGTATGTAGTATTTCATTAGAAAAAAAGTGTAAGAAAAATTCATCTAAAGTTGAACACTTTTTAGCATCCCCTTTAGGACCTGGTACAAAATGAATAATATTTCTTGCTTTGGTTTTTCCACGCTTGGAAGGTAATACCGTTGACCATTTATGACCATTTTTTCCTTTCAAACTGGTGTTGTTGGGCTTTATTATATAGCTAGATAAAAAAGGGCTATTTGCTATATTCCTCTCTGATTTATCACTTTCAGCAGGTAGGCAGTAGTCAGGGAGACCGGACTGATCCTCGTTGGTATGAAATTCCTCTTCAATGTGATCGCCATTTTTTTCTACTAAATGTTTTTCTTCGGCAGTTGAAGAATCTTCGAATTGATTGGACTGATTGACGTTGGGTGGGGGCTGTGGTAAAAACATATCGTCATCACATTCATCATCTGAACTTTCCGCTTCGAATTCTACATGGTCCTCTTCCCAATCACTTCCACTGTCTTCAAAAGGATCGGGTTCTGAGTCTTCATCAGCCATTATACGCTGAATTTCGGCCTCTATTTCCTTTTGTGTTAAGGGTTTACGCGCCATCTTAACGAAAAAACAATTATCTAAGTATCAAAATATCAAAAATGTGCCTTACCTCTCAAAAAGATAACAACTAGTCTAATTTATCGACGCTCTAGTCACAATAATTATTACAATAAAAACTAACGTAAACACTGGACTTTCGTTAAATTTACGACGAGCCCGCGAAATATGTCACTTAGCGGTAAAAAATGCGACAACCGAATGCACCATTGGCTAGCTGTGGACTAATTAGGAAAATAGCTAGAGACACGCGGCGATGCATAGCCCGGAAGTATTCGAACTTTAACGACTTTAAGCTCGCGTCGTAAATTTTACGAATGTCCAGTATTCTAGGGTTAATAAAGCCAAATAGAAGGCTAGGACATAGCTCTCTAAGGTCCCTGGGTATCAGCATCGGTGTATGCATGAAAGCGGGGCAATTCATCAGAACATACCCCGCTGTTTCCTCATCTTCCAAGCATCACCTACACTCAGGTCTTCCACAAGACCCATTATGTAAAGGTGTCGTATTAGGTGGCAGTGACCGGTCAGTAAGGCCAGTCTTCTTAAATTACATCTGCTTAGTTCCAGCAGCTGGCTAGTCCTCCCAACGTCGGGACTAGATATGAGTTCTTTAGCCTGCCTCATGCCTGGGGCAGTTGTTCAACAATGTTGCGACATTTGTTGGGCTAAAGTCTTCGGTGAGAGAGCCGCTGTGCTTCAGGAGATCCCTACGAAGGGTTCAGGCCCAGTAGGTGTCTCTAAAGTGCCCAATTTAGCCAACTGATCAGCCTTCTCGTTTCCCGCTACACCAGCATGTCCTGGGACCCATACAAGGCATAAATTATTCCTCCGAGAGAGCGTCTAGAGGACGGTCTTGCATTCCAGAACCAGTTTTGAGCGCACCTCAACGGAACTAAGTGACAAGATGGTAGCTCTACTGTCGGAGCATATATTGATTGTACCAGTTCTTCGTGGGCCGGCTAGCAGCTCCACATCGCTCGGTGACCCAGTTCCACATGCGAGAGTGCCCAAAAGAGCACATCTGTAGTTGGTCCAGCGTACGCAGTCTATATACAGCACGCATGGCTTCCAATTTAATAAATATTTGTAGTGGTATGAGATTTAATAGCACCTCCAAAGCTCTGGTGAGAGCCGTTCTCAATGCCCCAGTCATCCCCAAACACGCAAGTCTCTGGATCCTGTCCAGTTGCCCGTTCGTCCAGTTTATTTCAACACAAGGCCACCACACAATGGCCCCGTAGATTAAACTAGGTCTGACAATGGTGCAGTAGAACCAGTGGAGAACCTTGAGATTAAGTCCCCAGGTTCCACGAAAGGCCCTCCTACACGTCCACAGTGTACACGTTGCTTTCCTGATTTTGCATGATATATGATCATGCCAAGACAGTTTAGCATCAAGGGGAACACCCAGATATTTCACCGTCTGGTGGTAATTGAGGACCACACTAGAGAGAGTAATCTCTGGTCGATTTTATTGCTTCCTCTTTTTACTGAACAGCATAAGCTGAGCTTTCTTTGGGTTTATTCTTAGGTCAGCTATTTGGCACCAGTTTTCAATTACTCGTATGGCCCTAGCCATAGGGCCATGCAAGTTGTCCCTGGTTCCACTGCATAGAATTACCAAGTAATCAGCATAGGCCTGTGCATACAGACCAGCGTCATTTAATTTCCACTACAAGGCTGTCCACTACAAGGCTCCACAATAGAGGGGAGAGCCCCTCCCTGAGGGCAGCCCTGACTAGCAACCACTGACTGTTTATGACCATGCATTTCTGCTTGGATGCTCCTTTGCAAAAGCATGAATCGGATCCAACCTAATAGGGAAGGCTCCACATCACGCTGAGCTAAGGAGCGACAAATGACATCAAAGGGCGTGTTGTCAAACGCTCGCTCTATGTCTAGATAAACACCAAGTGACTCTCGTTTATTTTCGAGTGTCCCTTTTATCTTGCGAACAAGGTGGTGTAAAGCTGTTTCAGTCGATTTACCATTCTGGTAAGCGTACTGATGTGCGTGAAGAGGCCGCATTACAAATTGTTCCTCCTTTAAGTATCGGTTAATTAGCCTTTCTAGTGTATTTAATAGAAAACTCGTAAGACTTAAGACTGATTGGAGAACTTTCACTTCCCTCCATAACGAGGGAACGTAGCTCCGCGCCAAGCAGGATCTGAATGTCCTGACGAGGAACAGCGCTAGCGTGCTTAATCCATGTTGTAGTAAGGCCAGGTAATATTTTTTTTAAAAGTTCTTACAAACTGAATCGGCGTCGGATCGACACAATTGCCGTTCTCTTGTCTGATATTCGAAAATGAGTTTTCTAAGCAGTCTTATCTCGTTAATCCATTCATGCGCGTCTCTATTGATACTATCTCTATGCATACTTGTCTTGCAAGTTGCACACTTACCGTGGTGGTCGGGCACGGGAACCCATCGGATCTTTGCAATCCCCAGGGGGGGACCGATGCATGAATTCTGACTAGAGCGGTCTCGCAGGGTAGCGCGACCGCCCATCTTGGTCCAAGAGCCCATGAAAAACCTCCGTGGATCATCTAATTCCCCTCGCTGCCCATCTACCTAGTGATTCTCGACCAGAGCCCCTCTGCAGACGGGAAACCGTTTCCTAGACTGCCAAAGAAATCCTGCGTTCGGGCTGGAAAAATCGTAACGGAGCCTTCGTCGGTGCTTGACGGAAGGACGGCGTTTTGTTAGGCACCCCTCCACCATAGGGATGCCTATCCACGGGGAACCTCGCGGAGGTAGCCGCACGACATCGTCGTCACCGCGCCGCTGATCTTTTCCTTCCTAAGAGCATCATCAGCGACTCGCCCACCAAATTTCTAAAATTTGTGTATAGATAAAACAATATATACATAAATAATTAAAACTGTAAAACACTTAACACAGATTAAAATTAACCACAATTTAAAAACCTGACTAGACTTAAATATCACAGTTTTTGGGGGTACCGAAGAGAGTCGGTCCCCCGGACGTCACAAGAATAAAAATACCCTAGGACAATGGTAACATTCTAAGGGACTGGTGTAAATGGCCAGACCCTCAGACGACACATACGGCACAAACATTTTAAAATTGTTGCTACCGTTCTGGTGGGCTAATTGTCACCTGTTCGGCTGTAGCTAGCTGCCTTACAGGGACCCGCGGGCTGTCCATGACCCAGCGCTGTCCATGAATTCGTGGAAGATTTCTATGGTACAACGCAACGCTATCATCGCAATGGTGGCTAGCGTTTTACGGTCTGTTATCTTGAGCATCTTTAAAGCTGTGACCGTCTCCCTGGGTATTGCCCCCCGCGCTCCTACCACAATCGGTAGGACTTCCCCAGTAACCGCTCCTAATCGGTTCTGGAGGTGAGGCAACAAAGGAGTGTACTTTCGCAATTTGGATACTCGTCCCTGCGCGAGGTTGTCTCCATCCTCGTGGCAGACAGTGACGTCGACCACAAAGACCCCTTCCCGGTTCTTTATAACCAGGTCGGGGCGGAGATTCCCAATGCCAGGTATCCGCAGTTGCGACTCCCTGTACGTTGTTGCCTCTGCATCTCTTTTCATGCATTCATCCATGACGAGATCCTTTATCTCGTCATGCCTTCGAATCCTTGCTGCCTTGGTCATTCTGCATTGGCCTACAATGTGGCCGAGCGTCTTCAAACTCGCGCCACATTGCCGCCAGCTTAGATCCGGCTGGGGCGTCGCTCTGCGCATTGCCTGTGCAGCTCAAGTTTGAGGATACCTAATCCCCCATCTCGCTTGCCACAGACCAACAGCCCATTCGCTGTCGACTGCTGCAAGTGGCATATTTCTTTGGTCACTACCCTTAGCTCCTGGTCTAATTGCCGAATGAGCGTGATTGTCGCGACTGCCAGCACCAATCTATAAAGGTAATGTGGAATTAGGTAGGTGGAGATAAGCTGGAGCTTCTGATGTGGTTTCAGAATGAGCCTCTTTGCACTTTGACGCGTCATGCTGAAGTCTTGCCTCAGGCCCTCAATAGTTACACCAACCCAGGGAAATATTTTCATTCCCAGATAGTCCAGCTTTGGCGCTGATAGTTTGACTCCTAGCCCATTTAGGAATGCTTCGGTATCACTTAGAAGTTGTCTAGCCTGTGGTACTTTATTTGCGATTAGCATGATGTCGTCCGCAAAAGCTAGACAAGAGACGCTTGCTTGCTCTCTTATAGTATACCCCGACTGACTCTCCAGCTGCAGCAAAAGGGGTTATAAAACTATTAAATACAAATGGGGAGAGGGGATTACCTTGTTTTACTCCCCGCTGGAGTCGCATAGGAACCTCCGCCGTTCCTTGCTTGACGACGGTGTGCACATCCTTTATATGAGTTAACCACGAGTCGTACCACAAACTCCGGTAACCCTTTACGTCACAGTGCGTCTGCAATTACCTCGTGAGGTATTGTGTCGAAGGCTTTAGACACGTCCAATTGCACTGCGACCAGACCTGACTGGCGTTTAGCATGCCGCAGCAGCTCATTCAGTATGTGCACATTATTGAAGCACCCCGGTTCTGATGTGAACCCCTTTTGGCGGAGTGTGAATCGGACAGCCGACTTCAGTCTTTGGTCGATTACTCCCCAGAAAAATCGGCCAAGGAGTGACCCTATGGTCACTGGTCGGTAGTTCCTCACATCCCGTTTGTCTTTGCCCTTCTTCGGGATGAGAGTAGTCCGGTTCATGCTCCACTCTGTTAACGTCCTGCCGCATGCCAACAAAAAGTTGAAAAGGAGTCGGAGCACTTCTACCATCCCCGGCCTTTTTAGATCACCGTTAGTGATTTTGTCTGTGCCGGCGGCTGAATTCCCCTTGATGCGGGCAACTCTGACCCTGATCTCCTTGGCCGTTACTGGCTTCAGGATCTGGTCCAATTGGACTCTAGGGTCAGGTTCCCCCCATCGTGGGGTCTGTATCTCCGGCTTTGTGTTCCACAGTTCCTGATACAGATCGCGGATGTCGTCCACCCCGAGCTGGTGGTGCTCTTCGTCGTATGTGACGACACTCTGCCACACTTTGCGTGCCAGCAGGCCTGGCTTTTTCTTGAAGAGATCCTGGACCCTCGAGTAGGCGTAGCGCCGGGCCGCACGCCTACTTCGGGGTCTTTTAGGGATGTTCTGCTTATCCCCTTTACTACCTTCCACTCTCAGGTAGTCCAGCACGCCCTTATAGACGTGGTCTATATGTGCCACTTGTAATGCATCGTTCGATTCAAGGGCGTACTGGAGGGCATCCCGTAGCATTTGGACTAATGCTACAGACTCCTTCGGGACTGCCTTCTTGGGCAAGCTTTGGGCTAGGGCTGCTGCTACTAGTCTCTCTCCAGTCCGTGTCTTCTGGAGAGTCGGAGTCTTGGCTTTCTACTATTTGGATTGTCGGGATCTCGGACAGCTCGACCTCGGCCGGTTCCTCTGCGACAACCAGATCTTCCACAAGGTGCCCTGGTGCCTCCTCCGCCCTCAGCAATATGGGCTCGGGAGGTGCACCTTCCTCTTCCACTTGTGGGTGAGCGTTTGCTAGGCGCTCACCCTGCCTTTCACGATACCTCTTTTAATTTCTCTTGTCTCTGATTTGCTTTAGGGTTTTGCCTGGTAATAATCCCGTATTGTGAATGGCTTTGGCGACGAACCTCTCGCCGCGGAAACGCACTTCCATTTCCAGCATGATATCAATTTCCTCGGCAGAGAAAGCCCTACCCTGCCGAGGATTTGGGGCCTCTGCCCGTGCGTTTCCGGCAGCCCTCGCCTCATTTCTGACGAGAGGATGCGCGTGGCGCTCATGCTGCGAGAGCCCACGTTTACTTTCGAATTCAAATTTCGCAATTAAAGTCGCCTTGTCGGGGCCTCGGCCCAGTGCACTTGGGCACGTGGCACTCAGCGGCATGTTTGGACAGGTAAATATTTTGGCAGCCTGTGCACTGATATCTGATTGCGTATGATTTATGCCTGTCCTTCATATGCCTTAATATGTCATTAACGTTCAATGCTGAGTGCCTTCCCTTTTTTGCGCGGAGACATGAGCCGCATAGCCAGCCATCTGCGAAGGGAAGTCTAATTGTGACCAGCTTATTAGCTGTGTCAAATTCCATGTCGATGTTCATAGCGTTATCGTCGTCAGCGGCCCCCTGTCTATTTCGGGGAGGCGCGGGGCCTTGCACCTCCTCGTCCGAGGCTTCATTAATTTGCACTGTGTCTTTCCTAGGATTGCTTTTCCGATCCCAAGTGAATTAGCTGACCCCGCCGCCTAATAGGTTCTTGGGGTCATTACCCCACCACGCCACCACGAGGAGGTTTCACTATGGGTCTTGGAGTGTGAGAGGCTATGTATTCGCGTGACACTCCCTGTGCTTGCGCACTTTGGACTCATGCAGCTAATCCGAATCACCGCATGAGTGGAGCAGAGCTATGACCTAGTTCAACAAGTGCAGTGAATAATTCACTGCGAAAAATAAGGGAAGAGACCGCTACTACTCGTACTCCCCGTGAAGAGGAGACGAACAGCAACTACCGACCTAGTTATGTTTTCTATCCAACTTTGATTGCACATTCGTTACAGTTTACTACCATTGGAGATTCGTTAGTTCTGCTAACGCTCGCTAGATGGATACACTAAATAAGGGATATATTTAATATTAATGGCAGTTCAAACATTGAACATCGATAAAACATCGTAAAAAAACATCGATGTCTTGTAACATCGAAAAAAATAAAATCGATGTAAACATCGAAAATCATAAGCAGAATATCGATGTTTACGAAACATCGATGAACATCGCGCATCCCTAGTTCTAAATCGAGTAATGTTTTGCGCGGCGAACTGCGCAAAGGCACAAAAATGGGGGAGTTATATTGCCGGTTGTTTTATGTGCTGTGACTATACTATATAGGTATATAATATTTACTTACCTCTGCATTTTGAAATTGGATCACAGCTTAGTTTTGATGCTAAAGTGAAGAAACAGCAATGAGTGTGTAGGTCACATTTAGGTTATGTGTTATGTCAATCACAGATCAGGCACCTGTCAATCGTCACAGAGCAGAAGAGTTCAGACCATTAGCCTTAGCCTTAGACCATATAAATATGTATCGAAGACTTTTCAACCTCTGGGGGCCAATTTTTGACCATTCGCAAGTATAGGAATCATTCGCAAACTTGCGACTGACGCGTAATCCAATTTTTGAGACATCGCTACTTTGCGTATGCGCGCAAATTCATACGCTTTTTTGCGAGCGGCGAGGGACCGGTGAATTATACTTTGCGTATGCGTTTCATGTTGAAAGTGAGATTTTTGAAATAACTTTAAAACGTTCACCATAGTAAGTGAATAAATATAGTGAGATAAAATGGAAGAGTTGATGCATGTACTTGCAATACGCAATCTGGAAAATGCAGAGCAGCAATATAGACCCAACAACCGTCATAACCCTAAAGATGCATTCAGGGAATTGAGTGAGAGACAGTTCATTAACATGTTTCGGTTATCGAAGGACCTTGTCGAATATTTAGTTCAATGTTTGGAGCCCCACATTCGCCCAGCAAGAAAGGCAACCGATTTGGATGTTATGACAAAGGTGAGTGTCAATCTCATTGTGATAAGTTATCTGTTCTACCTGAGGTACCTCCCATCCCATAGAATACATTGAATGTAATGTTTGGTACAATCTTGCAGGTTTTGATTGCCTTGAAGTTTTTTGCAAGTGAGAGCTATCAACCTGATATCGGAGGTAATAAGTATCTTGACGTGTGCCAGTCATCAGTTTCTTTGCATTAAAGAAGTAAGCGATGCGCTATTACACCCCAATATTTTTAACGAGTGGGTAAAATTTCCACAGAATTTTGAGCAATTAGATGCAGTAAGGCAAAGGCAAGTTATTTAGTCAAATATTTATACATTCTTTCATGAGCTAGCTATTGCTGTTATTTCAGATTTTATGATGAGCATGGCATTCCTGGTGTTGTAGGATGCATCGACTGCACCCATGTGGCCATTGTACCCCCCAATATTGAGGATCCAGAATTTCCTGAAAACGTTTATGTGAATCGGAAGAATTACCACTCTATCAATGTTCAGTTGGTGAAAGGAGTATAATTTCTTTCAGTTAAAGTTCGACAGTTACATTTACATTTTTTGATAGGTATGCGATCCAGATTTGAAAATTATAAATATAAGTGCTAGATATCCTGGCAGCACTAACGATGCATACATCTGGAATCACTCCAACCTGCAGAACACCCTAAAAGAAATACATGCGACAGAAAATAAGGATTGCTTTCTGTTAGGTAGGTTACATCTTGAAGTACATACTGTTGCACTTAAATACTGTTGTCCATTACGTAAGTACATACATTATTTGTTGCAATAAATGTTTATGTTACAGGAGACTCAGGGTATCCTTTAAGAACCTGGCTGTTAACTCCGTTCAATGAAGTTGAACCAAATACTCCTGAACACTATTATAACACAATTCACAAAAGCACCAGAGTAAAAATAGAATGCTGTAATGGTGTATTGAAAGGAAGGTTCCGGTGCTTACTTAAGCATAGAGTGCTCCATTATTCACCCTATGTGGCGTGCAAAATCATTAACGCATGTGTAGTACTGCACAACATGAGTATAGAGTATAATGTTCCGCAACCGTATAATGAAGATGGCGAAGACGAGGTGACTTGACAATAAAATATACTTACTTTTCGCCATCCCTTCCAGTCTTTTGCAGCCCCTGGCATACTATTTAAGATGCTGGAAATTCCTTCCCAATCCTTCATTGCGTCTTTACTTGTATAATTTTGGGTTTGCTTGCCGCTGATTAATAAGGGCTTCTTTTTCACATATTCAACTAGCATTTCTTTTTGTTTCTCGGACGCAGTTGTCCCGCGTTTTTTTTTTTGAGTCGCCGGCTGACATTTGCTTTGATGAAAGTGACGTTAGTTTATGTGTTTGTCTCACTCCCACGCGTCAAGTAGTTCGAAAGTACCCTTATTTGCGACGTTGCCCGGATCAGCCCTACTCATAATTGTACTCCCTACTCATAACGTTTCTGGGGTTGCGAACAGCGCTCAAAAATTGGTACGACAAAACGGATTCGTTTATTTGCATACACAAACTTGCGCATTCGTAATTTAACGTGTATTCTCAAAAATTGCCCTCCTGGACTCTCTACGAGACGTCTGCGGTGGGTGCTTTTCTTTGGGCGCGTTTTTTTAAAAATTATCCCCCGTATCTCGTATTGGTATTAATACATATTTTTGTTTTGTACCATAATTTAGGATAGTTGTATAGATGTACCTACTTTTCACATTGAAATGTACCAAATCTGGTACAATGGTACCAGCACTGGCAACACTGAGAGCATCACGAAAATTACTACCGACCAAAACAATGTGTGGAACAGACACATGCAACATGTAATTCATCCACGCAAGTTCGGAACTGCATCTGTAGATGGCCCTAACATATTAATTTTTTTTAAATCACAGTTTGTCTCAAGTTACCATCCTTGTGTGCTGTTATGTTTTTAAAAGAGCTGACATCGCTCCCAAGACAAATTTTAACATTTATGTAGGTATTTCGATGTTTAGGGACCTTTACACTAACACTCTTTCGCGCGATCCTAGAACGGGGCGCGCCAATCCCGCGTGCAAGCGACGCTCCAAGAACGTGACGTTCCGAAAGCGTGTCACTAAAACTGTAAAAAATTGCAACGCTCCATTCCTAACGACTTGTTCGTGGACTTGGAACGTGAGAGGAAAAACATTTCAGTGTAAATCGAAAACCTTCGGTTTGAGTGCGTACTTTGAGTGGCTCGTGGCATTTTATAATTTCTAAAACTTTTGTTGAGGGTTTTTATGCAAAATGTATAAAATAATTAGGCGCAGAAAGTTGAAAGTTGCCGTTTGCATGGCTATATATATAAATTTGGAGGATAAAAAGAAAAAAAGGATGTGGGTAAAGAAATGGATGGAGGATCGTAACAAATATGGTCACATGCCACTATTAAATGAATTACGACAATATTTTCCAAGCGATTTTAAGAATTATCTACGTATGGATTCTGATACATTTAAAACTTTATTGGATTTGGTTTCACCTATTATTTCTAAGCAAAACACCAAAATGAGAGAAAGTATAAGTGCTGAAGAGAGACTAGCAGTCACTTTGCGTTATTTGGCTACAGGTCGCTCTTATGAAGATCTGAAATTTTCGACAGGAATTTCGCCACCATCCTTATGTCACATCATACCAGAAACATGCAACGCCATTTATCAGGTCCTTAAGGAAAAATATCTCAAGGTAAGTTATTTATTTTATTTATTTTGGAGGTAGAACAAAAGACATATTCTGCATAAAAATAAAAATTGTTTCTTAAAAATACTTTAACAATTGATAATTAGTCATTACTGATTTGAGTCCTGTGTATCAGAATTAATCATACTGGCAGAAGTAGTATAAAAATCCACCACAGTTGACGGTTTCTCAACTACGTGTTGTGGCACTGTCGGTGATGTCAATTGCCATGGCTGATTAGAACAATCTGACAGTACAGTATAGGTAGAAAATGGTGTAGATCTTTGCTGTTCTTCGTCGGACAGAGTCGTTGAATCTTTTAGCCTTTTTAATAACCCTTCGGTTACGACTTTATTAATCAAAGATTCTGCAAAAATGGCTTGTGTGGCGTCCATTCTCTTTAGTTTTTTTGCCCATGATATTGCAACAGCATCATATTCATCAATATCATTATTCATTTCCAGCTGGTTTTTGCAATATTCCATAAAATCTGAAGTCCTTTGTCTATTGCCTTTTGGTCTTTCAGTTGAGGTTTTACATTTCACTGCTGTTGCTTTTGATGTCGAAGCTCTAGAAGATGTATCTGATATCTATTAAACAAAAAAAAATATTATTTTATTGCAGTTTCCATCAACAAAAGAAGATTGGTGTAAAATAGCCTCTGAGTTTAAGAATAAGTGGCAGTTCATAAATTGTGGAGGAGCCCTTGATGGAAAGCATATACGCATTGTTCCTCCTCCTCACTCTGGGGCTCAATATTATAACTATAAGAACTTTTACAGTATCGTTTTAATGGCGCTTGTAAACGCAAATTATGAATTTATTTTTATTGATGTTGGTAAAAATGGGCGACATTCTGATGGTGGTGTTTTGGAATATACAGAATTTTATCACAAACTGATGAATGGTAAGTTGTATTTTTGTTATTTTTTATGTAAAAAAATTATTATTATATTTTTCAGGCCAGTTACATTTGCCGAATAATGATGAAACTGAGAGAAACCTAAATTTTGTTTTTTTGGGCGATGAGGCATTTTCCTTACATGAGAATTTTTTAAAACCCTATCCACAAAGAGATCTTTCTTATGAAAAGAGGATTTTTAACTACAGATTATCCCGGGCTCGAAATGTTTCTGAAAATGCTTTCGGTTTGTTAGCTGCACGATTCCGAATTTTACATACAGCCATACACATAAAAGATCCACAAAATATTATCTACGTAGTGCTGGCTATTTGTGCCCTTCACAATTTTCTTATAAAAAGAAAAACCTCATACGCAACAGCCGCATCATTTGATCAAGAGGATTCGGTGACTCATGATTTACTAATGGGCGACTGGCGAAATACCAGCATCGATCTAACCAGTTTATGCACCACTGGACAAAAAAATGTGTCAGTAGCCGCAAAAACCAATCGCGAAAAGTACACCCAATACTTTAATTTGGAAGGAAAAGTTCAATGGCAGGATGATATGTTAAGAAAAGGAAAGTCCTAATTTATTATAACTTACTTTGGTTAATACACGATTTTTTGTAACTGTTTCGTTTTCTTTCGCTACAGAATCCCTAGTTGTATTCATATTATTCCGTTCCAATTCGCCCTCATTACTGTCTTCTTCTGCTTCATCCTCAGTCTCTTCCACCAGCTCTATTTCTGTATCCATATTACTCATACTAGCAGTTGGTACTTCCTGATCAATAGTGAATAGTAGTAAATCATAATACCATAAAGTTGATACATATATATCCTCTTCGCCTGCACCACTCCGTTTGGATTCCAAAACTTTCTTTATTTCCTTGCGAAATGATCCTCTGAAGCTTTGAATTTTTTTCACTACATAATCTTTATTTGCTTCGGGATTTACCGTTTTGCAAACATCTATCAACTTATTATAAGCTATGTTTTTTAAATTTTTATTGGTGTATTCTTTAGATTTTATCTTCCATAGACAGGGATTTGCTTTATAAACTTCAATAAAATTTGTTACTAGGTCTTTTGACCAGTACCTGCAGTCCGCCATTGTACAAACAATATTATTTTGACTATTTCTATTCTAAAAATACAATAATATTATAATTTATCTAATTATTAGTTAATTTTTAGACTTACCGATTTTGGACACTCAAATCGCACACGACATCACGTCAGAAATATAAATTTGACAGCTCTTACATCGCAAGCAAATCACGTATTCAAGTATGCATGAAAGAACTCGCTGTTTTCGCGCATGCCAAATTAGTATTTAGATTGACGTTCTTTCGCGCGCGATTGGAACGCCGCGTCTTAAACCCAATGGAAAGAGTGTTAGTGTAAAGGTCCCTAATATGTATGTCGTTTTGTGTAAGCATTAAAACATACAAATATATAGAGCAGTGGAAAATTGTAAATTAATACCTACAGTGATTTGTTTTTCCCCCAACCAAAACATATATAATTATTGTTCTCATTAAAATTATAACTTAAAGAATATCAATTTACGTAGGGGAGAAGAGGGCAATGTGGAAAGGATATATTGCAGATGTGATACAAGTAACTAAATATTAAACAAACATTCCAAAAAAAATAATACACCATGCCACATTTATTTCCTTAATAAATTACTAAGTATGAGATGGATAAAAAAAATATTTTTATTAAAAAAAAAACAATTCCAAAAAAGTGCATTTTTCCACTTTGCCCACCTTGGTAGGGCAAAATGGAAAGCTTAGTAGGGCAAATCGGAAAATACTTTTCCTATTGAGATTTTTTGTATTGTTTATTGAAATTGGATAAATAAAATACCAACTCTAGAACACAAAATAAAGGAAATTTATTTTCAAAAACAACATTCTAATAATGAGCTAATATTCTAATATTTTACTTCTTATATAGCGGAATATAATGTATATAGGACTGGGAACGGGCATTTAACGTCTTTTACTCAAAACAGCCTCCCGGCAGCAGTCGCAAATGTAGACGCCTCTTTGGTAGTCGGTGCAGAGCTTATGTGCCCAATGCGTGCAGATGTTGCATTGTAGCCAAATTTCCCTACCAGCAGAATTTCCATATGAATCTCCACAGATCAGACAAGTAACATCCTCTTCCGGTTCTGGTTCTTTCGGTGGGGTGGGCATTTTGAAATTAACAGGAATTGCAGAATTCTTTTTTGTTACTTTATTTATCTTTTCGGTCGGTGGATTGAGGTTCCTTTTCGCAACAATTTTTCTCTTGACATTCGTTTTTTTATTTTCTTTTTCTTCCAAATATTCTTTGATGGGTGTACTGGTTAGTATCTCGGATTTTTGTTAGCTTCCGTTGAGCGCTGTACTTGTGGCAGAGGCAGCAGGTCTCTGGGTGATACAGCAAACCGTTGCGTCAACACTAATGAGTCCCGAGGTGTACTAATCGACAGTGTCTTGCTACCTGTAGAAAAAGTACTACCATCTGGAGATGGTGTCCGTTCTCTAGAGCATCCCGGTTTCGACGAAGGCTCTGAAGCTATTGCTATACCTGTTTTCGATTTAGTAGCAGAAGTTGATGGTACTGGGGAAATATCTTCTGTATTATTATTAACAGGCTCTTCTGGGACCGGAACTTGATTTGGGTTTTTATTAGCTGGAGCTGGATTTTCTTCTGCTGGAATGAAATGAACCGTTGCTGGAGCGAAATCCAAATCTGTAAAAATGTCTCGATTGAAGGGCCAAATACCACATTTTCGAAATGCATGAATGGCTGACTGCACTGTCGCACTAACTTCGAATGCTTCTTTTACCAGTAAAGGGATATCGAACTGGTTAATCCTCCTTCCTGGAAATCTCTTCTGAAAGCGGTCTATAGCACGCTCAAAAGCAGTTTTAAACGGCTTATAAACACCCACATCTAACGGCTGGAGTTTGTGAGTCGTATGGGGTGGCACTGACAGCATGACTATCCCGTTATGCCGAGCAAGTTCAATTGCCTTGAGGTTTAAATGTGAACTGTGGTTATCTAATATCAGCAACACAGGATGATTAACGGTTGGTCTTACAGACTCTATAAAAAACTTCATCCACTCCACAAAAATATCCGAGTTTATCCACCCAGAATCGGTGCAAAAAGCCTTGCTGCCTACAGGACCATGGTCAAGCATTCTTCCAGCCACTTTTTTCTATGGCCAAAAATAAAGCAGGGGGGAATGTATGCACCGGCTGCATTACAGCATGCAATTACAGTGGTCAGTTGACCTTTTTCTGCTGAGCTTATAACGCCCACCTGGCGCTTTCCTTTTACTGACACTACTTTGGGGGGTTTTGTAGAGCTTGTACGGACTCCAGTCTCGTCCATGTTGTAAATATTACCAGGTGATGAAGTGATGTCATACTTTTCCATCGTAGACCAAAGATTGTCATAAAACTCGTTAACTTTTGATCTGTTAAATGCTGCACACCTCGCAATACTGGTTGGTTCTGGAGAACGAAACGATAAGGAAGGATTTCTTCTCATAAAGTTTTTAAGCCAGGCTTTACCTGCAGCATTATTATGAAACGGGTGTACTATATGGTTTTTTTCTGCCAAATTGTAAGCAAGCTCTTTTAGTGCATCTCTCGTTAAGCCGTAGTATTTACTGTCAAGCTCCTTGGCATACTCGACGATTTCTTTCTCCATTTCAGCAGAAAAAACACTAGTATAACGACCTAATTTTTTTTTTGCAGACCCCTTTTGTATGTGTCTATGTAACGTACCGAGGGGAATATTGTATTGTTTAGAGGCAGCAGAAATCGACGTTCTCTTGGCCTCTTCCATGGCTTTCGCCATATTTTCCTCCGTCCAGGAAGCTTGGTTTGTTATTCTTTTTCGATTATTTACCATCTGGAATAAGAATAGCCATCATGTATATTAACAACAACACAAAAGAAATTATATTTATAGGAGAAGGGCAAAGCGGAAACTTTCCACTCTGCCCGCCTAACGGGTTTTCCACTTTGCCTTCCTAACCTAACTCAGTGTTTTCGCAAGAATATTCACTATTATAAAATAACTTACCTTTTATTAATGCTAGACAATTACATCAACACAAACGGCAAATGTTGACAATGCACGGAACACGAAAGAATATTCAAATACAACAATATTAAAATAGTTTTTAATACACGGATATTTCCCCGCAATTCGTTGACCACAAGGCGGTAAACTGTGCCGACAGCTCCACATCGGGCGTTGTGGCGATTAGGGCGCCATCCTAGCAGGTAAACGTGATACTAAATATTTACTCTGAGGTGAACAGAGTTATGTGGCGTTATCTAGTGGCTTGTTGACAAAATTTCAGTTTTCCATTTTGCCCACCCTTTCCATGTTGCCCTCTCCTCCCCTATTATATGATGTTACTATTTTTCAATGAAATCATTTAAATTGTTCTTGTGTAAAAAAATATAATATTGGTAGTTACTATTAAATGAATAATTTTCAATTTATACACTTTATAAAATTCTTTTTCATAATCCCTTTATATATATATTAAATTATTTACGTTTATTTATTTTTAACATTCTTTTGGTTTGCAGAATCATTTGACATTTTTTTATTAACCTATAATAACTTATAGACTATTGATTATATTAATAACTTACGAATGATACAAATTTTTACAAATCAAAAAGCATCTTGCTTCATATGTATTAGATAAATAAATTTCAACAACTTTTTACAAACTAGCCAATTATTCCAGTTTTTGGGCATATAATTGGCCAATTGCCAGCCAGTAGCAGTACATGTGAAAATTTTGACTTCAGAATCGTGATTAGCGACCTTGAATGTCCCCGAGTGAAGTTTTTCAGCTATTTTTGCCAAAAATTCTAAAACTAGCTACTTAGTCCAGTTTTTAAGCATGTAATTGGCCAATTGCCAGCCAGTTACTGCGGAAATGAAAATTCTGACTTCAGAATCGTGATCAGCAACCTCGAAAACCCCCCGAGTGGAATTTTCCATTTTTCATTTTTAGAAATAAATATTTAACAAAATTTCCATTTTTTTAATAATCAGGCCATCAAAATTGGCTAGTTTCTGGGTTGCCTATGGTAAAATGGCGAAGCCGTCAGATGTTACTGCTCAACTTTGTTCTATTTATGTTCAGGAACGATTTGCAAAAAAAAATGGTCGATTAGTTGATTCCATTTCGATCTAAAACTTTCACACTTTTCGCGTTTCTAAATTGACCCGACTAATATGTACGCTTTCAAACTCGTTACACGAAATCACAAACACCAATACACTTTCACTTCGCTCGACGCGCGTTTCGCCAACCAAGTTGGCATCATCCGGAGACGATTAAAACATCTTAAACTAAAAATCTACCCTATTTATACTATTTATGGTGAAATCATTAGTCACGCTTCAATGATTAGTTGCTAAGCAACGCGTAAAGCGGGCTATACGGTATAGGTCCCTTGTCGCTATTCATACTACTTTTACATTTTACAATTTCTATGCTCTCAAATGCATCCAATTGTCTATTATTGGTCACATTTCTGACTAATCTTAAATTACTAATATCTATTCTATGATTGTTGTCAAAAGCATGTTGTGCAACACTAGACTTATCTGTTCCATATTTTAGATGAGCCATATGTTCTTTAAATCTGGTATTAATTGATCGTCTCGTTTGTCCAACATATTTTTGATCACAATCATTACAAATAATTTCGTAAATCCCAGACCTCTCATTTGGAACAATTTTATCCTTTGGATTGTCTAAAAGTTGTTGTAATTTATTACTCGATGAATGAATCGCTGTTATACCCACGTTTTTGAAGACCTTACTCAAACCACGAGTAAACCGGGGTTCGTAAGGGATGGATACATATTTTGGAGTCTCTATATCCTTTTGAAAGGTCGTAGAATAACGAAGTGTGTCCTTAAATGTACGCTTCCTAATTAGTTTTTCAACTATATCTCTCGGATAACCATTACTCACAGCTATATAGTTAATTAATACTTTTTCTTTTTCAAACCTCTCATTACTGAGAGGGAAACTTAGTAAACGATGGACAAGAAAATTAAAACTTGCCATTTTATGTTGATAGCCGTGGTGAGAGTCATTAGGGATATATCTGATCGTACTGGTATCTTTTCTATATATGAAGACTTGAAGTGAAAACCGGGCCAAGTGCCAAAACAGTAATTTTAAGATAAACGATGTTTTTTATCCCAAAAATTTATTTTCGAAAAAAATCATTTAAAAAAATTTGTAAATGTTCCTCACTATATACACTTTGAAATTGTTGTAGTAGCTTTAAAGATTATGCAACCAAAATTCAAGAAAAAAATAAATAAATTGTAATTTTGAAAAAGGTGCTAAGTACCATTAGATGAGATGAAAAATGAGTTATGAACCTGATGGATTTCATCTATTAGTAAGAGAAACATACAATGTAAATAAGATAATTTATATTTTATTCACTCAGAAATGTGGTTATAAATGAATAGAGTAATAAAAAATGGTAACTAATTTTAAATGTAGCAAACACAAAACAGAACACTGTAACATAGAACATAGGTAAAGTATTAAAAACTCAAGATAATAAAGTTTGAAAGAACTGTTTATTTTCTTCTTTAAGGAATGGTATAATTGCTTCAATGTTCTTCTTTTTATCTGCTGTAAGATGGTTTTCGCAATTAAGCTGTGGCAAATTCATATTTTTGATGCGTTGAACATTAATATTTTTCTTAAAAACCCTGATAGGTTTCCAAACTTCAACTTGATTGAACGTTTCTTTTGTACTCACTATTCCAGGATTATCAGTGGTAATACGAATCCATCGTACTTTGGAAATCTGAACCTTACTTGTGTCTAATGTCCTATCTGCAACAGACTTGAAGTCAAAAAAGTCTTCAGAATCCATCATCGTAACGATGAAAGGATTGTTTGGTGTTGCAGTGGCAATTAGTCGAACTAAATCAAAAGGAACTTCACATTTTTCTAATCTTTTCCTCTTTTCAATTTGCGCGAAGTCCCTGTCACAGCTCAGGAATGAATGGCCGGACACTAGAAACTTGTGATTTATCTCTTGGTAATATCCATTTGCCACCAAATAAAAAACCACATCATTTTGTTTTTGTTTTGTCCTGCACAGTTATCACTTCATACTATTAATTTCTGTTTTCTTGTGATATTACTTCTGACTGCTTTCCAAATGCAAGATGCAATTTCATTCCCCCCCGCGCCCCGAAATTCCCTCGTGCCATAAATACATGTGCCCTTTATTGGTGTCACCTACATGGATGCCTAAATTATAACACGATAGTTGTCGTAAATAAAACATTTGGCCGTGGGTTAAGGCTGGCAGTGAAAGTACTTGCTCAAGATCGACAGATATAGTACATAAGTCGCTTATGGGGAGCTGAGAAGAGACATGATCTTCTTTCATTTTTTTCATCGCATTCTGAGCTTTTTCATGATGAAGGGCAAGTTTGTTTTTTGCATCCTTATCATTCGGATTAGTAACACATTGCATGTGCAATAAATCACAGGTTGAACATGTGTCACTTCGAGGATGGTGAAAACTTAGGTTCGGAAATTTTTGTTTGAAAATATTGTAATAAAAGCGATATGTGACAGTAGAATTGGGATAGTCTCCTTTAAAAGCGGAATACAATCTATTTATGTTTAAATTTTGGCTTAAATATTCTTTGTCGCTCTTTGATCTTCCGTAATGGCTTTCTTCTCTCGGGAATGCTGAGATGTGTTCTATCACCAAATCTTCATCTTCAACTGAATATTTCCTATTTGTAGTTTTGTTACCCCTTCGTTCAATGTAACTTGCACGAATTTTCCTTCTCCGCCTGGTAAAGTAAAATAAACAGTGGCTTGTCTTCGACTCTTCTTTTCACAGGACATACATTAAAAAGCCCCATGAGGTACGAATTTTGTCCCACATTATCCTTTAGGGTGTAAAACTGATCAAAAAGTTTCAATTTTTGAGAATGTGGAACATTCTTACACTGATATTTGCATTTGCAAATTACCTAAAAATATGAAGATATTGCAAATTACCATTAATAATTTTAAATAACTACAGTACTTACATCTTCTGTTGGTTTAGTTTTCGGATTCACTTTAATCTTTTTGTTATTAATGTATTCTTTACCATGACTTCTTTGGGATTTGTTAAAAGATTTAAGACTACCTTCTCCCGATTTTCTTTTTTTCTGACGTTTATTAGCGCTATCCATTATACAAACACACAGATGCAGTCAGATACACTAAAATACGTAAACAGACTAATTTCACTAATTTTTTAGGTTATGGCACTTAGCCCGGTTTTCCTAATTCAAGTATAAGGAGTTACCTCACGCGGCATCTATCACTGAGTAGATGTACTACATTTAGCAATCATGGCACATAGCGCGCTTTATAGATTATTGGCAATGGCAGATATCACGTATTTCAAACATTAATTAAGTTTCTCGTTCTGTGGTAGCCCGGTTTTCACTTCAAGTCTTCATATATCAAATTCCTAACTACTAGTTAGATAATTAACTAATTTAACTTAACTAGCTAGATAGTTATTTAAACCCTGATGAAAAATGATGACATATTTACCACATTATATTAAAAAGTATTCCTTATACCATATAGTGAGGTTAAAGTTCTAAACTATCTAGTGATTTATAACGAGACAATTCTCGATGATTGTTACTGTAAACTTAATATAATAAATATATACTTTTTATGGAATAGCGCGCGCCTTTTTATCTTATGGTAGGTATAATCTTCTTGTCAGTAGCATTCAACAACGATAATAAATATTTCAGCATTCTTGCGACGTAACCAGATGGCGCGCTGTTATTGGTCAGAAGTTACAGGGCATTTGATTCTCTATAGACCGTGACGGAGGGCAACCTAGCTGTTCGTCAAGTTTTGCCTGCGTTCACTTCTTCTCTAGATGTTTTGTGGTCACTTCTCTTCTCACTTCTGTTCTGTGGCTGTATTTATTTAACCCAATGATATAACCTTAAATGTTAAGGCTTAACATTTAACAATCGAACAGAATGCCATGAAATGAGCAGAACAAAAAATAAATGACGCTCCCTTGTGCGTCTTATTTGGTAAATGAAATTGAATTAATAATAATTAACTATTGTGAAATATCAAGGGTAAAATAATTAACCATCCTCTTCTATATACCTAGCGCTATACGGCAATTTACACCACACGACAATAATATGGATATCTATACAAGGTAAGCCATGAAACTAATAATACACAATGTCCAGGTTAAAATCTACGAATCTTTTTATTTTAGCAAGGGATGCAGGGTTATGAGCGTGCAGTCATGCAATGGGTAGCGGGACGTGTGTTATAAACAAGGAATAACGAGTGCCTAAATCTACGCTGTCTCTGTTTCTCCATCTTAGGTATGACTCTAGGAATGGTCTTTCGTCGCCGGCACTGGGAAAGGGGCACAACTCCCAAGTTCTAGCCGTACAGTAAGTATAAATTAAGGTCCAATCAAACAATTTAGTACAATTATTGTCCCTTTTCTAAACTTTTTTAAATTCCGCTTGTGTAATCCAAAAACTTCTTTACTGGTTGATGATGTGTTTGGAGATAGACAGAGACCGTCGAGATCTTTAAAACGTCCAAAACCAGTAAGACACTTAATGCCTGCAGTGCTTAAATATGACGTATTTGCATGCTCCGATATTGAATAAAATTAATTACAACTAGAAAATTATAATTGGAAAATATATAAAACAAACAAGTAGCCATTGAAAAAGTTTTGTTTACTATGGAAACGAATATTTATTGTCAAGCGGCAACTGTTTTTCATTAGAAATTTTTCAGATAAAATTTTTGCCACAACTTAAGCTTCTTGTAAGATAGGATTTGAGAAAGTGAGGATTCGGACTTAGAAAATGGTTGGCAAGTAGGATGCTCCGCTACAATTCCCGAGTAGATTCCCTCAAGCTATTGGCAGCCTGGTGTAACAATAAAAATTTGGAAAATATTACAGAGAAGGTAATGCTCGCTTGTTGTGTTTCGATAAATGAGACCCATGCATAGCCGTTGATATTTCAAAATATGCTAAAGTTAATTGCTTTTATTCGCTGCATCCTAATTGGTATGTACTCACTTACTGATCGCCAATTTGTAAATGTCACAAATCTCTCGATAAATTCAGAAATGGTGTTCAATTACCTGAACATGCAAAATCTATGATAAACAATGTCTAAATGATAAGGTTAGAATATAACAGATTTTTTATTTTAGCGAGGGGTGAAGGTTTATGTGCGTAGCGGGACATGTGTTATAAGGAAGGGATAATGAGGGCCTAAGGCCTAAATCAACACTGTCTTTGTTCCTCGGTCCGAGATATGGCGCTGGGAATGGTCAACCGCAGAGGCAAAGTGCAGCAAAAACTGAGCCTGTGGCAGAGGGCGATGTATCGTGATCAGGATCTACAGGCAGGCACATGCAGACGAAAGACGAAAGAGACACCTGGATGGATGTTCATATTGTTCATGGCTCAGGTAGGTCGCATTTTCAAATAATGTTGGGCAGAATCGAGTAAAAATATTGGAGTATAAACATTGGTTTTAATGAAATTTAAATTGCAAAAACAAATCGACAAATAGCGTAGAGTGACCAGTAGTTGACCAGTTTGCGACAGTATTTATTTGGGTTAGCAATATTTTTATTTCAGTATTACAGAAAATTTTGCTTGTTTTTAAACTTTAAATAATACACTTAAACTTTTAACGCATTGAAAACAATATGCCTCCATTCATGCGTCTAGCTAAAAAGGAAGCGAAAAATACCCACACCCTCTGGTCTGGAAGTTAGACCATAGATCTGCGAACCTAGGCAAGCGTCAGAGAACTGCCAATGGTAAACTCACAAAACAATAGGGCGACACGGATCTGCATAGATATTTGTGGTACTGGTTTATGACAAAGAAACGAATAAGTGCGCTGTGGCCAATATTGATGTAATCGACTAATAAAAGTTATATGCCGACCTGATTTTATAAACACATGCAAAAGGGAATGCACGAGTAGGGTAAGCTATATAGTTATTGGCCACTTAAGAAGTTACGCCAACTATTTTGCTTATCGCCAGTAAAATATAGATAGCAAGATCTTATAGACATACCAATGTAGTCATTAGTTGTCATTTAATAACTTACGTATTTACTTCAGAGCAAGAAATCATTTATTTAATAAAATTCCATTATTTTCCGAACCAAAGCCAAAATCATAGTTATTGGCATATCCTTTATAGTAATTGGCATAGTCCTTATACAGTAATTGGCACGAGAAGCAAAGCAACTTACGACTATACTGCCCTACTAAGCGCAGAGGCGGTAACTAACATCAGTATAGTTTCGAGATATTAGCCTTTTTGTTTATTTTGCTCTGCCATGTTTATAATGCACGGTAACCAAACCAAAATATGTCTAGACGGTATATAGCATATGCTGAAGCATATTTTTTTATCAAAATATGCAAAAAAACATATTTTTACAATATAAAAAGTAGATACGCCTTTTTCGCCTAACATTTATGTTAGTATTGCTAAAGGTTTTCGGAGTAAGTAGATATTGCTAAGGACTTTTAGCATAACTACAAATTGTAATATAAGCAGAATATTGAAAATTAAGAAAAACAATTAATGAAAAGAAACAAATAGTTTTATTAAAGATATGAAAAAGTAAAAAACAATACCTACATTAATTTGCATGCAATATACAATGCTGATATTATTTATAATATTAAGTTTTAGCAGGTTTCGTCTTTGAGGTTTTCGTCGGAAATTGGAATATTTTGCCAAAATGGTAGCCGGTTGATTGGTATAATGCTGTTTCCGCTTTGAATTAGTTTAATAATTCCATCACGGCGTTGTAAAGTAATTCCCCTACATTTTTCTTGCGGTTGTGGGTGAGGTATTCCCGTTTTCATTACCTTCGCATTCAAAAAATTTAGGGGTAGCAGAGGACCATCAAAATCATTTTTATTACATAAACACATTTTGTCCCTTTCTGCCACTACTTGTACTATGTCATGCAGATAAACTTTTTGTTCTTGTTTTAGTTTGTATTTCGATGAGTAATCTTTCCATTCAAAGAAGTCTTGAAGTTTCATTTCAAGTAAGGTCACTTTCGAGGAATTGGAATTTTGTACAGCGGTCTTATAGTCATTGAAATCGTAAATTTTCTTGTACCTTTTTAATGACTTTTCAACCTGATGATGAAAAGCATCTGCTGACATGTAATCTGCTGACTAATCAATGGCGAATTTACAATATAAATGAGAAAAGACAGAAAAGCCCAGTTCTTATTCTGGGACGTACAATTATCGACCCACAGTATAATTTTTGTTCTATCTCTTTGGCTTAAAATGAATGTATGATAGGTGCTAATGATGTCTTCCTTTTTTCTGCCTCTAATAGCTTCATGCCAAATTGCAGCTGTTGGGTTAAGACTCCTGTTCTTAGTTCCAACTGGAACGAAACTTTCGTTATATGCGACGAGGCGCTGTGTAAATATAACTGATTTAAACATTTCGCACCTTGGTAACATTACCACTTTTTGTAAATCCACAGAGAATATAACTTCATCATCAGAGTGAGGTTTTTCAGCATCTGCTCTATACTTCAATCGAGCTGTTGCAGCCATTTCAATATGCTTTTTCCATTTTGAGCACTCAGAACATTCAGGATCTAAATTGTCTTTAGAATGGTCATGCATCTCAAAATGTTCACATTGTTCACATTCCTCGTGACCTAATTTTACAAAGGATATGTTGAGCTGTCGTACTAAGGAACGATATAGATCATAAGAGCATGTGAAATTAGGATTTTTGAGCTTAAAATCTTCATATAGAAGTTTCACAGATAAATCGCTTGGTAAATATCTTCGCAACGGGGCATGTTTCCTCCTATAATGGGATACATTAGGGTTAAATGATTCTATATGTTTTTTTATAAAATCATGATCTATTTTATTGGGAGGATTACGACCAATTCTTCTATCCTTTTTAGGTGTAATATAATGTTTTTGTTTTTCTAACATATTCTCCAATATTTTATCATTTGTCTTTTTGAACCCCAAAGTAGTCAAAAAGAATACTTTACATACCGTTATCGACTTGCCTTGCTCATTTTTTAAAAAGTAATTGTTAGTGGAAGACCTACGGGAATTTTCTCCTACGGTTTTTCTTTTCACGCCAGTTTTAACTACACATCCAATGACAAAATTTTTCTGATCGTGTCTGTTCATGTGCCAAAATTGATTATTGATATCAACTCTCCTCTCATTTGATATGTTTTGACTACAAACTTTCTTACATTTGATACTGCATCCCTTAAGTACACAATGCGCTTTCTTGCGTTTATTTATAAGTTTAATTTTTCGATTGGTTACTGAATACATAAACTTCTTCCTTTTTCTTTTAACCCCCTCTTTAGTATACTCAGTTTCAATTTTGTATATAGATTCGTCACTAGATTCTGTTTCATGTTGTACAACTTCTTCGGTTTGATTGTGTGCATTATCTTCCAGTTGATCGCCTAAAATGACAGGATTATGTTCATCTTCAACACATTTTTCCATCTCATTTTCGGTATTTTTTTCTACGCATATCATCTCATTATCAGTATCATTTTCTTTGCATGTCAGTTGATTTCCTATCGCGCCTATATTTTCTTGTTCCTCGAAATGTTGATTTTCAACATCAAAACATATCAAGTTAGTTAAGTCAGTGAATACCTGACGCGTGGCAGATGTTCCATAATCTACATTTTCAGAACTGCAGTTTCCTAAAAATAAAACAGAATAAAATTACAAATATTATAGGGACAAAATAAAATTACAAATATCAGGAGCCCGCGACAGTTTTTCATCGCGACTCATCTATTTAAGCTTTATTATAATACGTTTTCTCCAAGCATAGGTACCTATGAGGTGCACATGAAAAAAGTGGTGCTTGCCACTCAGCGAGTTTAAAAGTTTAGCACCGTTTAAAACTATGCTGGCACACAATTAAATACACAGGGCTATCACACGAGAACAACTCCCCCCCTCCTCCCATGACTCTTTTAGATATTATTTTTTTACTCGCAAAAGAAAAAGTTACAGGAGGAATTAATTCTCTTATGATACCTCTATGTGGAAACATAGAAAAAGTGTGTTTTTAACATTATTATTAGGTACCTAATTAGTGGATACTACCAGTGCTTACCATTATTATTATTATTATTGGCGGTTATGATAGCGTTTTGCGGTGCCATCTCATTCCCATCTGTTAAGGCTCCTTGATTATTATCATTAATTTCATTTTTGGAAACAATGATATCAATATTATTAGAATATATCGGGATGCAAGAGCCGATGTCGATCATTATTGGGTTCTCCAGGGCAATTGCGTAATTATATGACTGAATTACGTTTGTGGTAGAATTAGGTCGATTCAATATTTGAACATTTTCACAGCGACTTTCAAAAATATTATTCTCAATTTCTTCTGGTCTTCTTTGAGGACTAATGTTGTCATTATTATTATTAAAGGCATGCTTAGCCTGTTCTAGAATTTTTTTAGTTCTGTTCGAAGCCATTTCTAAAACTTCAAGAGATGAGTATATTAAATTTATAATAATTCATAACATGTTACCTTTATTAACACCATCTATGTTGTAATAATAACACACTAGATTTAATACACAGTAATTATTAACACAGTAATTATTCTAAAATCTGATTTAGATACACAAACAATGTAAGTATGTATTTACGTCGTTATATGATCACGTCTCACTAAGAAATGTCTAGACTTGTCGAACTAACGCAAAAATGGCGCAACAGAACTAATACTAAGATATTTTAGCCGTAACTTTAAAATGCTAAGGTAATTTAGCAGGATCTGCAGTATTTACGGCTAATACATATTAGCAATTGCTACTTACCGCCAAATACTTTAGTTATTTACACAACAAGTGTAGATACGTCTAATAAAAATACCTGTTATTTTGTATTTACAAATAAGTTACGCCCTAAAAACACTAGTATTAGGTTCATAAAATGTGTATAGTATACGAAGAAACCATTACTACAATTTTCAGTAAAATGTCAGTTACCGCCTCTGCGCTTAGTAGGGCAGTATACTCTATCCAACGAGAGAATGGACTTGCTTTGCGCATCGGCGACTAAAGAGGAGGGGCTCTGTAACGAGCTACGCAGGACCGTCATTTGATGAAATAAATTCGTAAGTAGGTGAAATAAATTTTATTTTGAAAACATGAAAACATTTTATTTATTTAACATAAATTTATTATAAATGTATGAGCGTTATGAAATTAATATAAACCCTAAATATTCCTAAAATAGACATTTTATGATATTTTAATTTTTTTAAATTTTTTTTAATATTTAGCTACAACAATAGTAGATTGTTTCATATAATTATAAATTTAAATTAGTCTGTATCGCTGCTATCAGAATCACTTTGACCATTTACGTAAATTATTAGTGGTGGGATTTCATCGATTAAACTGTCAACAATATGGTCAAGTTCCCAAAACCTATGTTCTTCCTCTATAATGTGACGAATGAAATTCTTCCAATGTTCAGATGTTACTCGTGCAATGCCTTCTTCAAGCAATCGTTTCACCTCTGGTAATTTGAAAGATTTAGTTAGTTTTCACGTACCCCTTGACCATCGACCAAACCATTTCAATAGGGTTCAGTTCACAATGATAGGGTGGAAGTCTGAGTACAATCTTATTCTGTTCTTTGGCCGTTTCATCGATTATATTTGGCCTCTTTTATTCTTCTTAATTGGCGATAATGGTGGATTTATCTCGTCTCTGGCTGCTGCCATTCTTATAATAGATTTAAAACTTATTTCACAACCGTAAACAACACAACTAAAATAACCGTACTTGCGAGACTACAAATACAAACTGTGAATAGGTAGGCAGTAGTAGGTACTTTATATAATTAGGTACCAGGTAGGTATCGGACCCAGGCGCCGGCCCTGGCTACCTGCTGAGCCAATTAAGACGTTGAGGGCGTTGAACTAATGTTCTAAGGGGCGGAGATCTGACCAAAACAGACGAATTTTCGCTCGAGTGCAAGTCCATTCTCTCGTTGGATACAGTATAGGTAGGTATCATGAGTTTAAAGAGATATTAAACACAAATTAGGAAGTGGTAACTAATTTTATTGTAAAACTTTTAAAAAATGTTAATTTATTATTTAGGTAAGTATATTAATTTATATACAGGGTGAGTCAGTTTTTTGTAGACAAACTTTAACAGGGGATAGAACGCACGTTTTTAAAAAGAAAAGTGCCTATAAAGATATGGCCGATCTAGCTTCCTAAGGAAGATACAGGGTGTTAAAATTTAATTTTTTTTTACATTAATGTGTAATATTTTCTGAACGGAATGATATATAAACTAAATATTTTACACATATCTTAACCTGCATAGGATCAACATGTTGTATTGTTCCTGTCGAAAATACTATAGTGGATGTTACTTTTTTCGGGTACTTCGACTATTCTGCATAATAGAACTTTTTTTTCGTACGCCACTGACATTATCTGATACATATTTCTAAAATAACGGCCCCTTAGTAACAATTTTGATCTCTTGTAATTTTCCTCTAACTATGACAGTTTTCGAGATATTGGCCGTTGTTTCTCTGACAGTGTAATGTCGTTATTATAATTTTTTTTTCTCGAATTTTCTTTATGACTTATAAACGAACGCTTAGATTTTTTCATGTTTGGGGGATAATGCCTATTAATTAAGGCGCATAAAACAAGCGGTAAGAATGTTCAAAAACTAGCACAGTGGCGGGGTGGAAGGGGTGCTCCACCCCTTTCGTAAACAGAACTTCTACGCCAAAGACTATTTAAAAAAAACTGTTATTTTCATTATCTACATACAGTTTAACAAAAATAATGTCCCTTCTTCTGTTTCGAAATTCCTGTGCGTTTCCTAGTTATTTTGATTTTTAGTGTTTGATGTGGTACTAAATTAAGTAATTTATTTATTAGCAATAATAATTATCGGCTAAATATTTAATTATTTCAACGAAACCTACCTAAATATGGTTTGTTAAGGGTTCTAAAAAGCCGAAATCTCTTTATCTCTTTCCAAGTAATTACAATTACAAAAAAAAACATTAGATGAGCATTGATGTTAATGTTTATGGAGATATAAACATTTTTGAATTTATAGCAATATTTAATTAACAATAATAATTGTGGAATAAATAACAATTGTTAGCAATAATGATTTATAAATAACAATTACAAGAATTAATAACAATAACACTAGTACCTACATACATAAAATTAGATACTTTGTTCAAAATGTAAACCGTTCTTCTCAATACACATTTCACTGCGACGTATCATAGAACGTCTTAAGTTAACTAAATGATGCACCCTTATTTCATTGCAAGCATCTCTAATGCGATTTTGAAGTTCCTCAAGTGTATTAACCGGAGTAGTATACACTATTTCCTTAATGAATCCCCACACAAAAAAGTCAAGTGGTGTTAAATCGGGGGATCTGGGAGGCAACGCCACTGGACCTCCACGATCTATCCACCTCCCTGGATAGTTATTGTTTAGCCAATTTCTTACATTTCTGCCATGATGGGCCGGGCACCCATCAAGTTGAATCCAAGACTGTCTTCTTAAATTCAAAGGAATGACTTCCCATATATTACCATGGTGTTCTTCTAAAAATTGTAGGAAATTTTCTGAATTTACACGTTGTGGCAAGAAATAAGGTCCAAACACGTGGTTGCCGTAAATTCCAATCCAGACATTTGTACTAAATTCATGTTGAAAACTTCGTGGTCGAATGGCATGTGGGTTTTCATATGTCCATACATGCAGATTGTGAAAATTTACTATACCACGACGAGTAAAACAAGATTCATCAGTCCACAGTATATTGGATAAGAAATCCCTATTATTTTGAATGGAGTTAAGAACCCACCTACAATAAGTAAGTCTTCGTTCAGCGTCACCTGGACATAAACCTTGAACAGGTTGAAAATGATATGGGCGTCTGTGATCCCGTTTTAAAACCCGGGAAATTTTATTTTGGGAAATACCAAGAGCAATAGCAGCACGTCGAGTACTTGTCGTTGGGTTCCTATTAAATCCCGCAATATACGGTCTCTATCTCGTCCACGGTTGTTCTGTCGGCCCCCGGGTACATTTTTCAAACCCTGGTTAACAAATCGACGGTGGATACTCACAAAAACGGAATGATGAGGTTGTCGTCTATTTTTAAATCTTCTTCGATACTCCCTAGCTGCGTATCTTGAATTCCCATTTGCGAACCCATAAATAAAATGAATGTCGGCTTGTTCGCTATTTGTAAATGTAAACGGCATGTTACACTAATTAAAATCTGGCAAATCACATAAAATAACTTTTTAATCTTAAAAATAATAATTAATAACAGTGAAAATATTCAAGATGAAGCAAAATTGTTTGTAGATAAACTTGTAATACGTCAAACTGTCGTTTCAAAATATGACATAATGCTTACTTGTTTTCCAAGGAGTATAATATTTTGTTGCAATTATTACGTACAGTTACAAATACGCTAGTTTTAAATGGAAATTATTTAGCAAACAACAACAAAAATTGAAACAGAAATTGGTACATGCACAAGTTTAATAAAACTTAAAGGAAATTTTTAAGACTTTTGGCAACTGCACAATAATCTATTGTATTGTAAGTACATTTGTAATTTAACAGATTTCAACATATAAAAGTATTGTATTTGAGTAAGGCTTGATATAACAAATATTTATTTTGACTACATTGGAAAAAGATAAAGAATAAGAGATTTCGGCTTTTTAGAATCCTTAACACACCATATTTAGGTAGGTTTCGTTGAAAGAATTAAATATTTAGCCGATAATTATTATTGCTAATAAATAAATTACTTAATTTAGTACCACTTCAAACACTAAAAATCAAAATAACTAGGAACCGCACAGGAATTTCGAAACAGAAGAAGGGACATTATTTTTGTTAAACTGTATGTAAATAATGAAAATAACAGTTTTTTTTTAAATAGTCTTTGGCGTAGATGTTCTGTTTACGAAAGGGGTGGAGCACCCCTTCCACCCCGCCACTGTGCAAGTTTTTGAACATTCTTACCGCTTGTTTTATGCGCCTTAATTAATAGGCATTATCCCCCAAACATGAAAAAATCTAAGCGTTCGTTTATAAGTCATAAAGAAAATTCGAGAAAAAAAATATAATAACGACATTACACTGTCAGAGAAACAACGGCCCATATCTCTAAAACTGTCGTAGTTAGAGCAAAATTACAAGAGATCAAAATTGTTACCAAGGGGCCGTTATTTTAGAAATATGTATCAGATAATGTCAGTGGCGTACGAAAAAAAAGTTCCATTATGCAGAATATCCGAAGTACCCGAAAAAAGTAACATCCACTATAGTATTTTCGACAGGAACAATACAACATGTTGATCCTATGCAGGTTAAGATATTATTTGATAAATTATAAGATAAATATTTAGTGAATATATCATTCCGTTCAGAAAATATTACACATTAATGTAAAAAAAAATGAAACTTTAACACCTTGTATCTTCCTTAGGAAGCTAGATCCGCCATATATTTATAGGCACTTTTCTTTTTAAAAACGTGCGTTCTATCCCCTGTTAAAGTTTGTCTACAAAAAACTGACTCACCCTGTATATTATAACTTAAATTATTTTAAGAATTATTCATTGAACATTTTAAATTTATTTTTCAGACAAGTACTGCAAGCAGACAAGTACTGCAATACTTCTTTAGTGGAATTTATTTTCCTTACTTGTTTCAAAATACAGTTAATATGATAAGTTCTTGTGCAATCACTACACTTTATGTCTTTTCTGGCAGTATTTATACTAGCTGTACATGAAAAGCATAAATGATTGGTAACATATAGATTTTTTGTAAAATCCATTTTTGTAGATTGTGGCTCATTATCTTCATCAGCAGTAAACAATCTTCTAATATGATTTGTCGCTTCGCCCTTTATCATAAAATTCGAAATTATATTAACCTTATTAGTTGGAGAACGTGACTTAGTCTTCAGAGTTTCTCTTGAATTAACTTCTAGTTTGCCCGTATTCCCTTTGTCTTCCGTTTCTTAATACACGTTCCTTTCTCTAACAACTTCTTCTCTTTCAAGTTTTCGTTTTTCTTTTAGCTCCTCTATTGTTTTCTTGTCCTCTATTTTTTTCTTTTGCATTTCTTTCCAGGTGGAAGATGATGGTGAGTACAAATGGTAACTTTTCATTTTGTTTCCTATTGCCTCCTTGCCTTTCTGGAGTTTTGGGCCACATTAAATAATCTTTAAGACTACAGCTTAAATTGTCATTATTATTAGGGATTTTTGTTATATCATCATCAATACGAGTTGCTGCATCAGAAAGACCATTATCCCTATTGATTTCATTGATGTCGTCTTTTGGTAATATGTTGTTATAGATGTTATTATTTTCTTCAATAATATTGCTCGGCGACTGGGAAATATCTAGGCTAAAATTAGTATTTGTTGATGACCTTGGAACTCCTTCAAAAAATCCAGAATTTGTCAGTTTTTCTTTATTCCCTTCTTCAATGGGCTGAATATTATTAGCTTCAGTTTTATTTGTCAACTGGATTATAGTGTTTTCATCGTTAGGTCTATTTATTTCGGTTTCTTCGGAATTGTCAAATATAATTTCTATATTCTCTAGAACAAGTATTTCATCATTTGGAATATTACATAATTCTATATGAATATTACCTAGTTCATTCAAATTTTCATGTAAATCTTGATCGTCATTTGGAATAATGTCTAGGTCTGCCTGTTCAGTAGAATTCGTTCTTGTAAAGTGTTGGTAGATTTTATATAACTTGATTGATTGATTGATTTGAGATTGGCGGGGGCTCTGCCCTTTGACGTATAGGCCTCAGTATGGGCCCCTCACGTCCCGCCTTTCGAGAGCTATACCAGTCCAGTTGCCTCAATAAAGCCAACGAGGCGGCTGGGACATAGCTCTCTAAAGTCCCTGGGCATCAGCATCAGTTGTCCCAGGTATTGCATACGTGTATGCAGGAAAGCGGGGCAATTCATCAGAACATGCCCTGCTGTCTCCTCATCTTCCAAACACTCAGGGTCTTCCACAAGACTCATTATGTAAAGGTGTCGTCTTAGGTGGCAGTGACCGGTCAGTAGGCCTGTCACTGTTCTTAAGTTACATCTGCTTAATTTCAGCAGCTGTCTGGTCCTCCCAGTGTCGGGACCAGATATGAGTTCTTTAGCCTGTCTCATGCCTGGAGCAGTTGTCCAACAATGTTGAAACATTTGTTGGGCTAAAGTCTTCATTGAGAGAACCGCTGTGCTTCTGGAGATCCCTACAAGGGGTTCAGGCCCAGTAGGTGTCTCTAAAGTGCCTAATTTGGCTAGTTGATCGGCCTTCTCGTTTCCCGGTACACCAGCATGTCCTGGGACCCAGACAAGGCGTAAATTATTCCTCTGAGAGAGCGTCTCGAGGGCGGTCTTGCATTCCAGAACCAGTTTTGCGCGCACTTCAACGGCATTAAGTGCCAAGATGGCAGCTCTACTGTCGGAGCATATATTGATTCTACCAGTTCTTTGTGGGCCAGCTAGCAGCTCCAGCCCACAGGATAGAATCGCAAATACCTCTGCCTGGAAGACAGTAGCATGTGCACCTAGAGCAAAGTATTTACTTATTTGTTCCGAGTCAGAAAAGACTCCGGCACCCGACATTCCATCCGCCCTGGATCCATCCGTATACCAGTTGGTTCCGTTGCGGACACTTCGTCAGACACTGACCATTTCTGGATCCTATTGGCTAGGTTCGGCGTGCAAATGGTGAGGTCAATTACTGATTCACCTCTATTGCAGCTGAACGTAGGGACGCAGCCTTTGTTGACGATTTCTAGGTCGCTTGAACCTATAAACTCAACAAAACTGCGGCCTCTGGGGTTATCCCTTCTGCAGCCCCATAATATGTGATGACAGTTGGAGTCGCACCCTAATACTAGAGGGAGACCCCTTGTCCTCACAGTATCTGGTAAGTGCTACCACTTTAGTTGGGGGAGCGGTTACTTCAATGGGGAAGTAGGACGAACAGATCACGATATAGTGATCGCTCTGTCCACCCTGATTTTTACTGCCATCATATCGCGTGTGCATAGATCCGATAGGGGAAAGCAATCAATACCACAAGTTATGATGCCTGCACGAGGATTCTCTGCAGAGGAGCAGTAGTGTATTGCTCCTCCAGAAGCAGATAATCCTCTAATGTTACCCTGATATAGCCAGGGTTTTTGAATTAAGGCTACCTGGCATTTAAGGCGCCTGAACTGTTCACATAGAACAGCAGAGGCCTTGCTATGCTGCAGGTTCACCTGTATGAATCTGATTAAGTTCTCAGAGTTCATAAGCTTAAGGCTGTCAGAGTGCATTGGGGCTGTCATCATCTGACGTCGCCAAGGGCTCCTCTGCTTTATGGAGTTCTCCGGTGAGAGTATCATCTTCTTCGTAGTCCTCCATTAGCAGCGCATCCTCCACCTCCCTTTCCTGTCCGAAGGTGTCCACGGAGGCAGCTTTGTGCTCCTCCGTGACCACCTTCACAGACTTCCTTGCAGCGGCACCATGTGGAGCCACAGTAGAGGGAGTCACTGGCTCAGGAGGAGGCGGTTGATTCGTTGCTTCCATGGAGGGCCGCCCGCTTGTGGCGTTCCCTCTATGGCCTTTGAATTGCACAGAGGCTCGGGTTGTTCCATAGAACAAGTGGAGGCCTCTGTTCTTTATCACGTTGATGGACGGTCTGTCCATCCCCGTAACAAGTAGGAGGCCTTTGGCCTCCTCCTTGCGCGCTTTGAGGCGCCAGTTGGCACACGAGAGCCCAGGGTTCTGCAGCTCTAAGATCCGCAGAACATCCTGGTTTGATCGGTGCCGACCGGTGCACCCATAATGTCTGTCGCAACTGCCCTTTCCAGCCTTAGGGCAGTTGTGTCAACTGCGATGAGTCTTACACCGGCCCAGGGCTGGATGTTGGCTAGCTCCCGCAGAAGCCAATCTCGTGACAATGCATTGGCAGCAGTAATCAGAAGATGCTGCTGCCATAGCCTCGTCGAGAGGAATTGTGGTAGAGGCGAATTGCTACCGGCCGGAGCCTGAAGAATCGCCTCTATTACTGCGTCGGAGAATTCCGCTATCTGGTCTTCCGTGAAACTAGTATGCGGATCATTCTCACGTGAAACCGCAATCCTCAGTGTCCAGTCACCTGCAGCCTGGGCATAAGATCTCACCAACTCAGAACCTTGTGCGGTTCTGAAGGCTTTTGTGGGCTCTGCCCTGGCCTTCAGGTGTGGGCCCGGGGACTCGCGGTCTTTTCGCACTTTTGGCTCCCGTATCAGAGCCTTTGGTGCCTCTCGCTTTACCTGGGGCACCAGCTTGGGAGCCCGAGGTTGTTGTACCCGCAGCACTGCTTTGTGCAGAGCCGCTGGGTTCCGTTCTAGTGAGGGCCATTGCTGCTGCAGCCTTTGCCTTCTTCCTTCTCTTCCTTTCCGCGCCGCAGACGTTTGGCTTTATATAACTTAAAAAAGTGTTCGTTATTGTCTGAAGCATTTTCAATTTGATTAAATAATTGTATTGTCTGATTACCCACAATATCTTTGAATTGATTGTAAGTTAAGTATGCATCACTATGATGCTGAAAATTGTTATTGATAATGGCTTCTGGAACGGTTTCATATTTATTCCCAATGCACTTTGAGTAATCAATCGCTGATGGATTCCAGGGAAAGAGACCACTAGCTCTGAATCCATTTTGCACAGTTTCAGGTTTTATAGAACTATCGATAACCAGTTTCAGGACTGGAGCAAAATTTTCTTTATTTAGAACTTTTTGTGGATTTTTTCTTTTAAATTCAATTACTGCACTTCTCCAGCCGTCTTTAAGCGGCTTGAACGCAGCTACGTCCGCAGGTCGCATTATTCTGGTGGCATTAGGGTAAAGAGCCACAAGAATAATGCCTAATTCTGTACACAATTGGCTCAACTTATATGTTTGATGTGTTGCGTGCCCATCCACAAATAAGATTATAGGAAATTTCGTTCCAGCTCTTTTCGAACATGGATATAAAACATTTCCTATATATTCATAGAAAATTTCTGTTTTCATCCAACCATTTTCGCTGTGTGCTATGCCCCAAGAACTTGGAACAGAATCTACTATGATGGATGGCAGTCTTTTATATGGATATATCACCACTGGCTCTGTAACCTGTTTCTCTGTAACCTCTGTAACTCTGTAACCTCTGTAACTCTGTTTTTGCACCTTTGGGTGCCAAAACTTTTTTGTTTTTGGGACAAAGGACAAAATTTGTTTCGTCCCCATTCAAAATTCTTGGTCTAGTAGAATGTCATGGAAAAATGGTCTAGTAGAACGTCATGTACATTTTTCATATTGAGATAATCCTAGCATATTAGCAAACCACTTTTTTTTGTTCTCCTCAGCAACTTTTGAACTGGCAGCTGTCACAGCTTCAGCAGTTCTGTGCACAAGATTAGGATGACGTTTCAAAAAGGCTCTATACCAGCCCTCACCAGGTAGATTATTTTTGTGCAAACGATGACAGTATGCCCAGCACTGCAGATTATTGACATAGTTGTTTTTGAAATACTCTGAAAACTCTATTGTCTCTGGATCATTTGTGACAGTATCAATGAAGTCAGGTAGCATACATGAGAATGCGTTTTCGTCCCTCTCTTGTAACAAAGTTCGCAGGAACTTGTAGACCATAACCTGAGAAATTGTCAAGGAATAAGATATACATAGTTCATTACATGTTTTAGTGTATAAATTACTTGCTTTTCTCTTGTCTTTATTTTGGAAAGATTTCTTCGCCAGCTCCGATCCACGTGCCACGTTCAATAAAGCCTATTATAAATTACAAGTTAGTTAGTAACATCTATTATTATAATACAAATAATTTGATAAATATCATGCACTATTTACTAACCTATACTGTGCAGGACCCATTATCAACTTCCAAGCATTATAATAGGCTTCAGCCATATCCGACATAAAAACTTTAAAACTAACTTCAACCCCAATTTTTTCTTTCAAAATTTGAAAGAAAATCTTCATTACAACCTCATCTGAACGTTTGGAAATAAAAAATGCGCATGGAAATCCTTCTCGTAGGTCATCAATTACCAACAAAGTGTGCATCTCAAAGTCGTATTGGTTTTGTCCATAAGTACCATCTACACAAACGCAATCTGAAGCGTACTTCCTAAAAACTTGTTCCTGGCCTGGATTCATGATAATTAATAGAAAATCTTGTTTTCGTAAATCCGGATAACTTTCAAGATCAGTATCTGAAAAGTATATAATATGTGGGTAGGTATCCAAAATGTGAAAAAAAATTACTTAAATTTAATAAAACCTACCTTGTGGTTTGTAAAAAAGAATGCTACCAGAACTTTCTCGTTGTTTAACCCAAGCATCTACACTGATTGCATCATTTGCATGTCGAACTACTCCAGACTGTAAATGGAAACTCTGCTCGATATTGGACAAGTCCTTTCGACTGAGTAAGTGAATACGCTCTAATTGTGATCCTACTTACTACTGAATCTCGTATATCATCCAGGATTTGTGAAAAAGGAATTTTGAGTGCCATTTTGTTTGCCAAATATTTTCTTTCTAGACTGGTGAGGAATAAATGCCCCACATCATTTTCATCATGACCCACATGCTGATCCATGAAAGACAATTTACAATGATTGTTCTTGTCAATGACCAGCTTTAAACGAGCAGGGCAAAAACCACCAATTTTGTTTGAACCCTGTGTTTTCAAGTGTCGTAACCCTTTTCCACAGGCAACTTATTTCCCAGAACGGTGGCAACAGTATTTGATTTTCCTGGTCCCATTCTTAGTGCACTGAGAACCTCGCTGTACTAAGTATCTAGCCTTAGTGTTATGTTCCATATCAGTTTTCCACGTTGAGAATTCTTCGAAAGAAGTAAAGTCAATTGTTTCGGTTACACACTTTATATCATGCTCCACTTCATAATGCAGTATCAGTTTTTCTTTTGGTGCTGCAAGCTTACAAATAGGACATTCTGCACGGGTGTGTTTTGCATTTGAAGCAGAGGATACATCAGGAGAGACGGTTTGTTTACTATGACTTTTCTTGTGAGAATTGAAATTTTTCAAATGAGAAAATTTTTTGTGACATTGTGTACACTGGTAGTTATAAGTCTTCTTCGGAATTATAAGACTTACTTGTTCTGAAAATTCAAAAGGATACGGTTACCTACTATATATTAGGTATAACTACACACTAAACTGTTTTAGACACATACAACACTTAATATTTTTTTCAGACATCTTTGGTAATGCAACCTATTAAAATAACAGAAACATACAACAAATAATTCAAAATCAAAACTAAGCTCAGCTTCGTGTTGCTCCGGCTAAGCTCGTGACATCTCGTCATCGGGAATAATTGAATCGCTTATTTCAGAAACGACCCAAGTCACTTTTTACAACTTTACAGTAGATAAGAAAAACGTTTTGGTTTTTCCTGATAAGAAATATCTGGTAAATGTTAGCATGTGAGAAACATATAAGCATAGATCTATCTTGTAGTGCTTATTAAGAACAAGAAATGGTGTTTCTTTTCACAAAAAGTAATTTTAAAAAAAGTGACTTGGGTCTTTTCCGAAATAAATACAATAAAAATACTAATAATATTTTTATATTTTATTTAAATAATGTTACATTTAAGTGAAACTTAAGAAGTAGCTACTATTTCGACTTTCTGGCAGGTTTATGTTTATGATTGTTAATAATATCTTCATAAAATTTCTTGTTGTCATCATCAACCCATCTTAGTAATTTCTTCAGGTTCTCTATTTTTGTTTCTAATATTGGAAGTTTTTCTTGGTATGCCTTTTGGGTTGTTGGAAGTTCAAGTTTACGCCGTGATGCACCTGGCAGCCTTAGCTTCGAAAATGTGTTCCATGTAAAACCGTTTATATATTCATTAGCCCTGACGATGCCTGGTTGTTCATGTGAAAAGTGGTGAAATTTCGATACAGAAAAGCTAACTTTCTCATTTCTGTGGTGATTTTCGGTCTCAAGGGAGAAACAGTTCACTTTGTAGTGTTTTGGCCACCAATTCTTAAAGTCCAGAATCTCATCAGTCTCAACTTCTTTCACAGTCAATGCGTTTTTGGCACTAGACTGTATTATTAATTCAGTATATTGGTGTACATTATAGACTCTGTCGTGTTTTCTCAATTTTCTTTTGATAGTGCCAAACACGCGGTCGCAAGGTAAGAATGAATGGCCCTCTACTGGAAAAAATTGCTCTATTTTACTAAATCGACCAGTTTCCAGCAGTCCCATACACATTCGAATTAGGCAATGATTTTTATTTTGCCCAGGACAGTTGTCACAGAAAAGGCGTAATTCTTTAACTTCATCTGAAATATAGTTTCTGATATAATCCATTATGAATGAACAAACTTCATTGGGACCCTTCCCTGCAATGCCCTCATGATAAATATAGAGAAGTGACTTAGAGAAGTAATTGGGATAAATAAAATAAGTCCTGAACAGGTATCTCAGGAAGCTGCAAATTTTGCATAAAGTCAAAAGATAGACCTAGTAAATCGTCACGTTGTTTACATTCTTCTTTTGTAGACTTTAAGGCATTATAAAATTTTTTCGCTCGCCTCTCATGCACGATTTTTTCAGCTGTAGCTACACGTTTTGCTTCATCACATAAGATCTGACTTTTTAGCTTAAGGCTTATATCTTCACATGTAACGCAGCTATCGACTTGGGGCCTGCCAAAATGAAGTTGGAAGTTTTCGTTGAAGAATTTTATATAGTACGAGTATTTGATGGGACAATCTGGATTTTTCTTCTTAAATAGTTCGTACATTATTTTGACATTGAGTTTAGCATCAAGGTATTTATAATCTTTTCCAGAATAATGTGATTCCTTTACTGGGAAAGATAGAATATGATTTCTAACCATTTCGCGATCAGGTTCTTTTATAACATTTACCTTCGGGTTTTGACCCCTCTTATCTTTTGGAGTTTCACCATTCAACAGGAGTGCTTTTAATCTTTTCACCCTTGCCATTGAAATCCCATGTATAGATAAGAATGCTCCTAAACAGACCTTAACTTTCACCCCTTTCACAGATACAAAATGAAAAAATGATCTTTCTTTTTCTCTGCCTGAACCGTCACGTTTTCTTTTAGCATTAACTTTGGTTACTTCTAGAAGCCCCTGTAGATAAATATCCTGTTCATTTTTATTTCCCATAGCATAGAATTTTGAAAACAGGTTTTCTCTGTCTATATAACTTATTTTTTCATAGCATTTCATTGGACATCTGTAAGCAATATTGAGATGCACATTAAAACCTAACAGTACATAAATGAACAATAAACTTACCTACAAGCCTCTCCAGTAATTCCTTTAGAATTAACATATTCTTGTCCCCTGACCCTTGCAGTCTTTATTATATTCTTCTGATACTTGTCACTATTTATAATACCTTTTTTACGTTTTTCTGGACGCTCTGAGTGCTCCATTTTCAATAACGTCTTATCACTGCGAGGTTCTTACAATCAAACTAATAAACCAACAAACACAGACTGGTATTCCAATGAAACGTAACAATTCGGAACGGAAGAGTAGTTGTGATTGGCTGCTGTCAAATATGAATTCGAATTCAACCAACCAGAATGAGTCCCGGGAGGGACAGCATTTCTTATTCGTGACAACGAAATTTTGAGGTTAGGTTGCTTATATCATTTGTTGCAGAAACGACCCAAGTCGCCGACTTGGGTGCTTTCTGAAATAAACAATGATATACTGGATCTTAAAAACCGTATATCCATACATCACACTTAAGTTGTTTTAGCACCAAACGATGGAAAATGGTCAAAACATTAGACTACCATATTAAATAGAAAAACGTTGAAAAGTGACTTGGGTCGTTTCTGAAATAAGCGATTCAATTGTAGACCGGCGGACTCTAGTGATGAGCCAGTAAATCACCAGTAAGATTTTGAGGTCACCGGTATACCGGCGACGGTGACTTGTAGGTCACCGTTTGTTTTAACAGTAACTGAAGTCGCTGTTTGTATTCGTATTTGTATTCATATTGTACATATAAAAAATAAATATAACGCAAGCACAAAACTATATTATTTATTTAACGTATTTTGATACATTTTTTAAAATAACGTAAACATTGTAGCTTATAGCAGAGATCATATCATCTAGAAGTTTTATAATCTTTGGTTAAATTAAGTTGCTCTTTAGAACGAAGTTTAAAGTTTTAGTCAAAATGGAGCGCCGCGCCGTAGGTGAAAATTTTTAATGAAATAATCCAAAATTGACAAAAGAGTTGCAAATGAGAAATTTTTCAAAAAAGTATATAAAAACTGGTACCATATGAAAAAACAAATAAATAAAAGTACTTTCGTAAAAATAAATAAAAAACGAATTAAAATTATTACAAAAAAAAACATGGGAAAATCTAATTACAAAAAATTAAATATCTTCATTGGTATTTAAAAAGATCAGCATACTTGCCTTGCTTGAATTAATTCGATTTCTGCGTTCAGTAATTATTTGTCCTGCCTTTGAAAAGTCTTTCGCATGGAACTGAAGTAGCTAAGGCACAAAATATATCACGAAAAATGTCACTATTCCTATGACTTTTTTCTTTAAATTATCTGCCAAAGACTCTTCAGAAAACGGTATATTTTTAAATCTTGGATCTAAAAAAGTGCACAATGCAAGTGTATTACTAAGTTCGACGTTTTTAAATCTGTCCAAGAGGCTTGAATTTAGCTTCTCAATAACTAGCCGTACATTTTCATTAAAATCTTTTTTTAACAAATTCTGGCACACTGCCTTTAAGCCATTACTCAAGGGTATGACTAAAGAACCAGTTGCATACTTTTCTCCACTGATTGTTTTTGTGACTCCTTCAAATGGCTTCAATACTGTGCACAATTGTTGACATATTTGCCACTCTCCTTGTGTTAAAACCGGTAAATCTTTATCTATCACTGCGATAGTGCTTCTGATATATTCTTCTAAATCAACGAACCGTTTTAACATATAAAAAGTGGAATTCCACCTCGTAGCAACATCTTGGAGAAGCTTGAGTGATTCTTTTCCGGAATTTTTCTGAAGTGCTATTAGTCTTTCATTTGAAATGGCGCTTCGTTTAAAGTGACCCACATTGACTTTTATTTTCGAAATCAAGTTATTTCGGCGCTTACAGTTAATCCATCTGTCACTGCTAAATTCAATGAATGTGCAAAACACCCAAAAAATTTCCAGCCTAGTTCTTTTGTGATAGCACTTTTAATGTTGGCAGCATTATCAGAAACTGCTAGAATAATCTTTTGTTGTATATTCCAGTCTATGGCACTTTCTCTTAAAGCCTCTGCTAAATTAAGGCTTGTATGTCGATTAGGCAATATTTGACATGCAAGTAAGATAGACCTCATTTTAAAATTTTCGTCAATAAAGTGAGCAGTAACACCTATAAAACTCGCTAATGTTAATCTACATTTTAAAAGAAGTTCTTCATATCTCGCTGGAATCAAAGATCTTGAAATTGTATGCCTGTTAGGAATTTCGTAGCAAGGGTTCAAAGCCCTTACGAAATCATTAAAACCCCTATCTTCTACTACACTGAAAGGCTGATAGTCTTTAGTGAATATTTTTAGCAATTTATCTGTTATAATTTTATTGCCTGACACTCCCAATTTTCTTGGTACAAACGACGAAATTTTTTGTTGTGTTGGCTTCGAAACTGAAACAGCTTTTGCAGATGTAACAAGCGCATCATTGGAAGTGGAAGAAGAAGGATCATTATTTGCATTATTATTCTCATTTGCATTAGAAGTATAACGATACTCTACATTTTTGTCAGAAGAATTAGTAGCAACAGTAGCATGGTTACTTTTCATATGCTTCCTCATGTTAGAATTCGTTGTTTCATAAGAAATTTTTTTCTTACATATATTGCACTTGGCATAGTCATCAACATCAACCGTGAAAAAGTTCCAGATATCACTCGTTTTTAGACGTTTAGTAGGAGGCGACATTTGCTAACAAAATTATATTTAGTATATTTAAATTAACTCGAACCAACGACTCAAACTACTTAAAATAACGCAAGACGGCAAGAGCAAAATGCACACGACTACGACTAGCTACCGTATAAATTGATTCGTGATTCTAAAGTAAACTGAATCCATTAAACCACCCGAAGGGCGAATATATATCGATATCGAATATCTGAACAGTGAATAGTTAACTGAATTGCGCGGCAGGGGGCGACCGGCGAGCACACAGCGCGAGTCGAGTCGGGCATCATCGGCGACAGTGGTGACTGGCGATAGCAGCGAGCAGAAACAATTTAGCAATTTACTATATGGCGATAACGTATCGACCAAAGTCACTGGTCACTGCTTTGCCGATAATTGGATCGCCGGTAGTAACAGTGACCATCTAAGTCACCGGTATAAATCACCGGTATAGAAATATCGCCCATCACTAGCGGACTCTAGCCGCTAGTTGATTTTTTGTTTTCGTGGCGTTTAACATTGTCCCCTGTCCCCTTGTGCGTCTTATTTGGTAAATGAAATTGAATTAATAGTACCTAATTAACTGTTGTATTGCGAAATATCAAGGGTAAAATAACTAACCAACCACTCATATATACCTAGCGGCAGTTTACAACACACGACAATAATATGGATATTACAATCTACGACTCTTTTTATTTTAGCAAGGTTATGAGCGTGCAGCCATGCAATGGTAGCGGGACGTGTGTTATAAATAAGCAAGGATTAACGAGTGCCTAAATCTATGCTGACTCTTGTTTCTCCATTCTAAATATGGCTCTAGGAATGGTCCTTCGTTGTCGTCACTGGGAAAGGGGCACAACTCCAAGTTCTAGCTGTGCAGTAAGTATTGATTTAAGGTATAATCAAACAATTTAGTACAATTATTGTCCCTTTTCTAAATTCCGCTTGTGTAATCCAAAAACTTCTTTACTGGTTGATGATGTGTTTGGAGATAGACAAAGACCGTCAAACGTTCGAAACCACTTAATGCCTGCAGTGCTTAAATATGACGTATTTGCATGCTCTATTGAATACAACTAGAAAATTTAATTTGAAAATATATAAAACAAATACCTAAGTAGCCATTGAAAAAGTTTTGGTTACTATGGAAACGGATATTTATTGTCAAGCGGCAACTGTTTTCATTAGAAATTTTTCAGATAAAATTTGTGCCACAACTTAAAGCCTCTTGTAAGATAGGATTTGAGAAAGTGAGGATTCAGACTTTGAAAATGGTTGGCAAGTAGGATGCTCGCTACAATTCCCGAGTAGATTCCCTCAAGCTATTGGCAGCCTGCTATAACAATAAAAATTTGGAAAATATTACGGATAAGGTAATGTTCGCTTGTTGTGTTTCAGGAAATGAAACCCATGCATAAAGCCGCTGATATTTCAAAATATGCTACGTTAATTGCTTTGTACTCACTTACTGATCGCTAATTTGTAAATGTCACAAATCTCTCGATAAATTCAGGAATGGTGTTCAATTACCTGAGCGTGCAAAATCTATGATAAACAATGTCTAAATGACAAGGTTAAAATACCGGGCACACCCGGGGCAGAGGGTGATGTATCGCGATCAGGATCTACAGACAGGCACATGCAGACGAAAGAAACACCTGGATGGATGTTCATATTGTCCATGGCTCAGGTAGGTCACATTTTTTAGATACTAATCGTCACATTAGAATAACATAGTTCTATCTGGACACTGAGCCATTTTTGAGAATTAAGGCATAAAGTTTGTATTGCTTATAATAATGTTATTTTTGTACCGATCATTGTATTTTTTTCTGGACTGAAATAGCAAACCTAGTATTTTAGCTTCTGCAAAAAAATTTCTTTCATTAATAAGAAATAAATGGAAAAACTATAGGTATCGTTTTTCAGATAGAACCTTATTACGCTACTTTAGAATAGATTTGTGACAATATAAGGTTTTATCAGGCACATAGAACCTTAAATGGTAAGGTTTTATTCCGGCGCTAAGCAAAATAACGCTAAAACGGTTCTATCTGCTAATTATGCTAAACATTAATGCAATAATTTAATTCCGGTTTGACTTTATTAGATACATATTTACATTTATTAGATACAGTTAGATACATTTAGACTTTATTAGATACATTTATTAGATACATATTACGAAACTGTACTACATAAATATTATGGTAATATAGAAAATAGTATTTTTCTAAATAGATACTATGGTAGTGATATAAGTGCTTTATGGAACTCTTTGTCGATTTCGGGCATACAGCGCATCATCTTTTTTATAGCCTCTATTTTTTCTTTTGATATATCTTTTTTTTTTGTGAGTATCTTGGCCTGAATACTGGAAAGTAATGAACTAGAAACATTTTGTGTGTTCTTATTTTTCTTTGTTTGTCTGGTTGTCTTTGGTATATTATCATAAATACAAACAGAACTGAACTGTTCTTCAGAGTGGGTAAGTTTGAATGATACCATTGTAAAGTCATTTTTTTCAAACTTCAGTGCTGCGACTTTGGAGAAAGGCACTTTATTATAATTTAATTTCGAAGCACATTCCTCAAAGTTATAAAAATCGACATCTTTCATTTGCATTATAACAAATCGTCGGCCTAATACGAAAATGGCCTAAGTGACATTTTAGAAATTTTACAGGAGAAGCAAAAAATCTCATATTAAACATAATTCTATAAATACATTGGTTTTTTAATGTTTAAATCACTTCGAGATATTAGTTTTGTAAAAATAATTATGAATACTATGCTTTTGACTATTTTATTATAAAATATGGGAGTTAAGCCATTTTCTGCACCATTATGTAGGACTTAAGCAATTTGCTTTTTTTAAATCAATTAAAACACAGGTTGAAGTAGGCTTACAATTTTATTCAAGAATACTCCAGTAAAACAACAAACATTGTATTATTATTAATATTCAACCAACATTAATTTATTAATATTCAACCTACATTACTTATGAGGGAGACTATCATAAAACCCATGGTAATCTTTATGCATCGAACATTTAAGTGACATTAAATGTTCAAATTTTTCTGCCTTAATCGGAATTGAATTTTCGTATAAGTTAGGTAATTCTTGGTAGGGAATAACTAATCGCTCTTTTTTGGACAATCTAAATGGTAAGACTTTCCATTCATTAATGTGTGACGTTTTAAAGAAAACAGATCCATCTGGTTGATACCTTAGAGCCCTAATATCGGTTACAGTGGCTTCTCCAGCTATGCGTCCTGGTCTAATAGATGGAATGTATTTAAGTTTATCAAAATTTTTAAAAAAAGTGTGATCTAGATATTGCACAATGTAGGGTTCTGGTTTCTGCCGCGCTATTCTACATACTTCCACGTAGTCGGCAGGAACGTTAATAACTTTATTACGCAGTTTACGCTCGATTGTGGAATGCATGGAATCACATTCCATCTGTGTATGGCCTTTTTCTAAATATTTTTGCTCGATAACTATGTTTTTTTCTTGTGCCAAATTCACTAAAGCATTGGACAAAGTAGCATTGCGGTTTTGGCATGTGCATCCATCACTGAAAAGTATAATAGATTCTGCTGTCATTTCATTGGATCCAATTACATGCGTAAGTAAATGATAATAGATAATCGAGGCAAACACATTGGATGTTAATCCGGCTTCTCCCTCATGCCACAAATAACAATATCCTTCTTTTGATTTTAAATTGTACAGAGTAAAATTGTGGACTATTAGTTTAGTCTTGTAATATAAACTAGACACATTCGACTTCGGGCAAAGCAAAACCGACTGGAGGTCCATAGTAAATACTATTTTATTTTCTCCCGACTTATCCAACTCTTTTTCTGCACGGGCTTCCTCTTTTCTAGTTAAATGGTACTGATAAGTAACTTCATCTAGATTCTTGGTATTATAAGACATACAGACGTCGCACAGATCTTTCTTTGGTGCAAATAAAGACAAGTTCAAATCATCGAACATATCTGAAAAGACAGGATAAGAAAGAGGCAAAATCTTACTTTCTTTACACCAATCATCTTTGTAAAACTGATACAAGCTACTTTTTGATGTCCAGTTGGGTTCTAGGTACAGTTTACTGCTGGATTTTCTGCAGTAATGAGATTCTAGCTTAGGAAGTTTATGAAAGAAATTTTTAAGGCACATTTTTTGTTCATTATGTTTGGTTTTTCTATGAGATATGGGCGTATCCTCTTGTATTTCTCTCATTTCCTGAGCTACCGTTGTTCTCTCCTGTGAGTCCATGATCCAGTGTCCTATAGTCCTTGGCGGAATTGCAAACGTGTTGCAAAACATCGTTTTGCACACTCTTATTTTTTCTTTGGTTTCTAAATAATAGTTATATGAAAATTCTCGTCTTGACTCGTGCTCATTTTTTCTATTTCTAGGCCTTTTAACTATCGTCTTGTCTGCCAAAGTAGTAAGATAAATTTTTTTTTCTGTCCAACTAAACTTCCAAAACTTGTCAAAAATTGTTTGTCTATCTTGGTCCGATATTTGACTACATTTTGTTGCTCGTTTCCCATCACATGTACATCTTCCTTTAACTTTTTTTGAACTCTTCTTAATGGAATAATCCCAGTTTAGGTCAAGCTTTCTTTTTCCAATATATTCTTTTCCAGCTTGTCTTTTAATTTTGTTACTACGCTCATTCCATTCGTTTTTATTTACAAGCCTTCTTTTCTTTCTTTTCCTTATTTTTAAATCTTCTGACGAAGATTCAACGTGTTCTGTTCCGATTTCTTCAAGCTGCATTTCTTGACTATTATCTTGTGTGTCTTCACTAGTACTACTGCTGTCAGTATCAGTATCTTCCTCGGGATTGTAGGTTTTATCTGGTTGAAGGTCTTTCGAGTTATCTATTTCTTGTTCTACATAATCAGAATTAATAGCATCTTGATTTTCAAACCTGGCACATTCATTTTCCGACATAGAAACCGCAAAGTTATTAGCCTCTTCCAGTTCTGAAACTTCGAGAGGGGTTTCCAATAGTTTCTCGAGGAGCTCAGACTCGTAACTAGTCATTGGTAATATTTCTGTATAGGAATCACTGATATCATTATTGATTGTCACATCTGCATCTTGCACTAAGCATACTGGCTGTATATTCGAACAAGTACTTAGCGGCACAACTACAGGATTTGTATTATGGGTTTGCTTCATCTTCTTTTCTTCATTGTCAGACCTGTCTCTATTTTCTCTCTTGAAACAGTTGTTAATTTCATTTTCTTTATTTTTCGTTTTGCTATTTTGTTCTTTCTCTATTTTCAGCAACTTTATTATTTTTCCGACTCTTGAACCATAATTCATTCTGAAAATAGTTAAAGTAACAGTTAAAGCATAACATAATTTCTGTTAGAAGTAAATAATATTTAATTCTAACAGAAATTATGTTATGCTAAATATAATATTTGTTATGATAAATAAAAATATAATTTTTTGGCAGTAAATCACTAATATTATTTTCTATTATTTGTATTAAGTGCTTAAGAAAACTTAATTTTGATAATATATATTGACGATAAATACTATCGAATTAAATTATGTAAAAAACCGAGATCTCACCTAATATCAGTTAATTCGCCAATCAAAAGGCTAATTGACTGATATAGGTACGATTTCGGTTAATCTCAGGTAAAAGAAATACAGCTATTAATTTAAAAATAAATTTTGAGTTAGAAATTATATAAAATTTTTTAGCCTAAGTCCTCAAATCGTTCCTCTATAAAAACAGAAATTTGCCTAACTCCATTATGATTTAATTGAATTGTATTACTTCAATGAAATGTATTAAAATTACCTAAAGAATAAAAATAAATGAAACTTAAAATACCTTAAAATACTTACTTGAAATTATTTAACACGTGTTTGATCAATAAAATTATTGTATTTATCACCACAAACGTAACACCTTCAAGAACCGTTAACTAAAATGGCGGGCATAGATAAGACACGGAATGGCGAGATTCAATCATGACAGGGACTTCAGCCAATTGCGTTTTAATATAGACAAGCCTGGATTTAGGCAACTTTCTAATCACTGTCGTGCTCTCTATAGGTATAAAGTAGAACTACAAGTATTTCATTAAGAGATTACTTTGACTATTTTCTGCCAGATGGAAGTGAAATCTCATTTTCGCAAAAAATGGACTTAGGCCATTTTCGTATTAGGCCGACGAAATGGTTTTCTTGGGTTGATGCATTTCAGTTCTCTTATGAATCCTCGAGACGAATAAAATTCCTTTAGTGCCATGTGTCTTTCAATTTGACGGATGTTGTCCACTTCTTGAACAGCGCCGTGTCCTGGAATGGAATATTTCATAGTTATGCTCTTCAAATCTTCCTGGCTTCGTTAAATTTCCAAAACGCTAAATGAAATAAATGAATTCCTGTTTTGCGGCACACAACTATCACTCCAGGTTATTAAATGTTCAATGTGGTTATCATTTAAAATCCTTTCTACAAGTTTTTTGAAGGCACTTGCAAGACAGTTTCCACTGCTACCTTGCTGTGTTTCTATCCAAATTACACAATAAGCAGAATTAGTGGTGGGTGGACAGATGTCCGGTAAGATTGTACATATTTAATTTCTGTAGATAGAAATGATTTCCTACGTAAGTCCTAGGGCATGTAATTACACTTTCCAAATCAAATTAAGTATTGGAGTTCCCGTTTTTTTGTCATTTTCCTTTTCTTTTCTCATAGCCTCTTTTTCGTATATATGTTTATTCATTACATCTTATTCCAATTCATCTACAGTGCATTCCTTTTTCTTTATATAGAATCGTGAGCATTTTTCACATAAATCTTTTTTTGGTTTGTGAAATCCATAATTGAAATTCGTGTTAAAAATTCTTCTATACATTGTAAGTTTTACTGGGGTTATTTGTTCTCTTTCGCAGTAAGTCAAATACAGGTCATACATCTTTGGAATACTTAAAGTAGATTCTAGAAATTTTCTGTTACTATTGGCCCTACAGTAATGTGAGTCTACTACAGGAAATTGACCTATATGTTTCATCACATTATTCTTCGCTTCTTCACTGAGCTTTCTAGAACTAGTTTTACCACGAAGAGACTTCTTTGGGATATCTGAACTCACTTTATGTACCGTATATATTGGTTTCTGAGAAATGTCAAGCGTACCTAGGAAAAATTGTTTGCAAACACGTATAGTTTCTTCGCGAATTTTAAAGAAGTATTTAAAAGAAAAAATTCTACGTGAGGGTTCACCCACAGTTTTGCGTCTTTTAAAAAACTTTTCTGTTATTTGTGTCAGATATAAATATTTTTCATTTTGATTAAGACTATAATAATATTTGAAAATGGATTGCCTGTCAGTTTCGGATTTTTTTCGCGTCGGTCCATTTGGCAAAATCATGTATATGTAATTCCTTAAATTCAGTTTTACCAGAATTTGCAGCTTGTACAGCTAAACTAAAATCGTTGAAATCATATAGTTTGCCCCTTTTTCTTCATTGAGAGCTCCACTTGGTGGTGAAAGCTGTCGGCACTCATAAATGAGTGGCCAGGTTCAAAATATTTTAATTCAATTTCTTTTGTATCTACACTGCTGGCCAATAGGTTGGAATAATTCAAATTTTTAGGGTAAGTTTCGATACATATATCTTCTGAACGATATGGAATATCAAAATACGGATTTCAGGACGTTTTTAGAAATTTCATCGACAAAAACTGGTCTGAATATCAATTTTCCATTATGCTCAAAAAAGGAATATACGGGGGTGTAAACTAAACCCCTAAAAAAATCAAAATTTCATTCTTACCGAGAATTTAGGAAAACCAAAATCGAGTTAAATTTTTTATACCGGGGTAATCTATGGACCAATTCGAAAAAACAAATTTGGCCGATTTTTGATATCTCGCTTATTTTTGAATATACGGCGTTTTTATTGAAATTAGGACAATTTTTTGGAAATGTATCTCTTACTTTTTAAAAACAAAGTAAGCAATGGATTTTTTTCTTATTTTCAAGTAAGCTTACATGCCTCTAGCTGCCTCAGTAGCTAGAATTGACATTTCTTATACAGGGTGCCTGCGAAAACATTTAATAAGCATGTGTCACGAAAAATCTGTATATTTAAATAAACTGTGTGCAGAACCCTGTATGATTAAAATGAACGATAATTTTAAAATTTTAAAACTGTGAAGGGAAACCTTAGAAAAATATCTCGAAACGGTTTTTTATTTTTCTTGATCGGATGAGTATTATCATAATTTACAGTTTCGTTGTAATTACACGGTAAATCCCTATATAAAACATTTAAAAAACTTGCGGTAGTAACGATTAGCTGGTGGGCTAAGTATTGTTATATTGGTGGGCTAAGTATTCGAGATATTTTTCTAAGGTTTCCCTTCACAGTTTTAAAATTTTAAAATTATCGTTCATTTTAATCATACAGGGTTCTGCACACAGTTTATTTAAATATACAGATTTTTCGTGACACATGCTTATTAAATGTTTTCGCAGGCACCCTGTATAAGAAATGTCAATTCTAGCTACTGAGGCAGCTAGAGGCATGTAAGCTTACTTGAAAATAAGAAAAAAATCCATTACTTACTTTGTTTTTAAAAAGTAAGAGATACATTTCCAAAAAATTGTCCTAATTTCAATAAAAACGCCGTATATTCAAAAATAAGCGAGATATCAAAAATCGGCCAAATATGTTTTTTCGAATTGGTCCATAGATTACCCCGGTATAAAAAATTTAACTCGATTTTGGTTTTCCTAAATTCTCGGTAAGAATGAAATTTTGATTTTTTTAGGGGTTTAGTTTACACCCCCGTATATTCCTTTTTTGAGCATAATGGAAAATTGATATTCAGACCAGTTTTTGTCGATGAAATTTCCAAAAACGTCCTGAAATCCGTATTTTGATATTCCATATCGTTCAGAAGATATATGTATCGAAACTTACCCTAAAAATTTGAATTATTCCAACCTATTGGCCAGCAGTGTATTTCTGATGAATTGACTATGTAAACAAGAAAAAAAAATAGGCACCAGTTTTTGTTTTGTGATGCACAATTATATAGCCAAAGCGTTATTTTTTCCACATCCCTGTGTCTAAGAAAGAAACAATGGAATGTGCTGATGAGGTCTTCCTTATTTCTTCCCCTTATCGCTTCATGCCAAATTGTAGCAAAAGGTTAGACGTCTTCATGATTTTTACCAACAGGTACAAAGCATTCATTAAATATAACTATTCTGGGAGTAAACAAAGCCAATTTAAACTGTTCCATTCTGGGTAGCATTATCACCTTTTGTAAGTCTGCTGACACACAGATATGCGATGGCGTAGTAGTTCTGATCAGTTCTGCATCTCTTCTGTACTCGATTCTGTACAAGACTCTCCTCTCCTTGGCGTGGCAGGTAGGTATGGAGTTGCTGGACTACAATTTCTTTCACAGGGCGCCGTTTGTCCAGCTCCAAGGAGCGGTGTCTGCAGCTGTGGTATGTTGGCTTGTGCGCGGGTGCGCATGTGAATTTTTTGTTTGTTGTTGTTTCCTTTGAAACAGTTGTTGGCGTTGAGCAATAATATTAAATATTATTGCTCGAAGGCGATGCGAGCGTAAAGCTGGTTTGCGTAAAGCAATGAGAAATCAGGATGCGAAGCGTAAAGCTCGTTTGCGTAAAGCAATGAGAAATCAGGATGCGAAGTGGTATTTGTTCTGTTTCGATAAAAACAAGTTGGAGAATAATAATAACGAATTGTTACTATTATGAAGGCGAGGAATGCGTAAAGCAATGGAACTGGATGCGAAAAGCACGATGAGTTGTTTGCAATAAACAGTTTGAATAATAATAGAATTATTATTATTTGGAAATGGTCAAGACCGAAGTGTAGTGTACAGCTGTCTGTGCGAGACTGTGTCGTCTGCTCCGGTGGCGGCTATATTTATAGGGCAGCACGGCGCGTCGCACAGTGGGGCTAAAGGTAATATTTGGGAAAAAACTTCATATCTCCTATACGGATTAATTGAATTTCATGAGAGACCCGTCAATTTCCTGTCAAAGGTAAAGACTTTCATGGAAGAAAACACTTTGATCCTCTCATCTCTCTAACTCTCAAGGCCATCTCTTTAAAATTCTTAAATAACAGTAGTGATAGCTCATTTTATTATCTACATTTTTTGAGATTTCTGGTATTTTGAAAATCAATAAGAGTCTTATTTATGCAAATTTAGAGCAAAATAATTTTCTTATATTAATACAGAGTGAGTCGCTTTAAAGTGTTAATCGGTTATTTTAATTATCAATTTTTTCAAAATAAATAACGTCGCGTTTAAGGTAGAAAGGGTTTCAGTGTAATTATGATGACGTGGAGGTGCATTTACTTGTTAATAATATACATTATACAGGATGGTGGGATATACATGCATATTATATGGGATTTTTTTATTAATTATTATTGCTCGACCGAAACAACAATTTTATTGTGAACATGGACTATATTACCATTGACTATATTGACCATTTCAACTTATTGACGATAAACTTTACTATATTAGGTACTATAATTTATTTTCATTTTTTCAAGACCAATAAAAGTTTATTCAATTTCAGGGTTAAAGTGGGATAAAAGCTGAAGTCGCAAGTAGTTGCAGCTGAATTTCGGAGGATAAGTAGTCTATAGTATTAGCTTCAATTGGGTGCTAATTATAGCTTGGAGCTCGGTGGAGCTTTTTCTGTAATTAAAAAAAAAACTTCTAAAAGCAGGAATTTTATGTGTTTCAGAGATACATATTATTCGAGGTTTCAATATAGAAAGAAACTTTCTGAGAATCTTGTGATGTTTTTTAAGACTGTTACCTTGATAGTATTTTGTAATAGTAGTTAATTAAACAAGTTGTAGATATAGTAAACATAAGTTATATCTTGAACCCAAATTTGGAGAATTTTCGTAGTTAAAAAATTCTTAAGCTCTAGAGTTTTTTCTCACACAAAAAAAGTAATCAAAATCCAATAAATGATGTTAATAGATGATTACATTAGTACTCTTGAAATTATCAGTGTTCATTTGCTACAAAAATATCCTTTACGATTTGAGGTTTTTTCCTCATAAGGAACCACTGTGCGTCGGCGCGAGAGGTCGAACGTCCGACTGAGCGCCGTGCGCTACAGGGCCCCCTGTGCCTATGTTGTGTTGATGGTATCGCTGTGAATTGTCGCCTTTCGAGTATTATCCTCTAGAGGCGGCAACAATTCTAGATTTTTGTATTTTATCTATGTGATTAGTATACATGTTACAGGTTCTACACTCTGGATTAAGCATATCCTTTGGAAAAATTAAGTATTTAATTAGGTTATAATATTGAAGTGATAAATACATTACCTCTCATATCCGTTTTAGGGGTCAAATGTAATTTCGAATTTTTCAGGGCGTTGAGAACTTATCATTATTCGCTTGGTAGCCCAATGTTGTTAAAAAAAATGGCTTACATACCTTGCTTATATACTTGCACTGATTGTCCTTGTTCATTTTTTAAATAATAACAAGAGTTTTTTCTATTCTTATCTGTGTTATCTCTTTCTTACTGGGTTTTGCCTTTGAGAGTTGTTTAGGATGAAGGTTTTCTGTTCCAATCAGTTCAGTTTCCAAAATTCTGTGTTTATACTAATTCTATGTTGGTCAGATATATGTTTCTTGCATTCTTTTCTACAACTGTCTTTGCATGCTGGTTTAACTAGGTATCTTTTACGTTTTTCACATGTCTTCATATTTTTTCTTTCTTGTAGGGGTGTGTTATGTATTTTCTTTTTCGTGTTTTTCCTTTTTTTGTGCGAGATTCGTTATGGGCATTTTCTGGTGTCTCGTTTTCTTTTTCAGCACCAGCGTTAACATTTGAATTAATTCGTGTTGGCTCTGCTGTCTCTTCACTCATGCTTTCAACCCCATTGTTGTTAACCATAGGAAATACTATAACATCATTTGTATTCACCGGTATCAAAGGAATACTTTCGTATTGCGGAATATTAATACAAGGTGTCCAGAAAGGGTATCGGCACTTTGCTATTGGTATAAATAAAACACAGAAAATTTTTCTAATCATTTTTTTATGAAAAATAAAACTTTAGGCAAAGGAAATTTATGATTTAAAAATAATATTGTCTAAATGATGTCCATTATGTTGTATGCACTCCTCGAATCTGGAGCGAAGATTATTAATAACTCGTCCACACATTTCCATCAGGATTGCTGTTATTTCTGCCGCAATATTTTCTTTTAATTGGAGTATATTAGCTGGATTTTTCTCGTAGACCTTACATTTAAGGTAACCCCATAAGAAATAATCGAGAGGCGATAAATCGGGGCTCCTAGGTGGCCAGTTAATATTGCCTCTTCTTGAGATTACCTTATTAGGGAATAATTCCTGAACGGCCTCAATAGCCCGATTTGATGTATGGCAAGTGGCGCCATCCTGCTGAAACCAAGTCCGTAAATTAATGCCTTCAAATTCTTGTAGGGATGGCGCAAGAAAACCTCGTAACATTGCACAATATCGTTCGGTATTAACTGTAAGTGGGCGTCCATTTCGATCTTCAAAAAAGTACGGACCGATTATACCGCTAGCAGACATTGCAGCCCATACGACGACTTTGGGGCTGTGGAGTGGACGTTCATGCTTCCTTCGAGGATTTTCGGCAGACCAGAATCGGCAATTTTGTTTGTTTACATGACCGTTGAGATGAAAATTTGCCTCGTCGCTAAATAAAATGTTATCAAAACTCTCAAACATTTCCATCATGTGTTTAGCAAAATTTAGCCGTGAAATGTAATCCGTCGCTTTCAATTCTTGGACCAACTGTATTTTAAATGCATGGAGGTGCAAATCTTTTTTTAAAATGTCGTGTAAAGAGGATCGTTTGACCCTCAGTACCTGACCTCGTTTCCGTACAGATTGTGTTGGATTTTCTGTGACTGGCTGCCGTACCCGTTCGATGGTTTCTGCACTTCTTACGACTGTGGGCGCCCTGTATTGTGTATTTTCACTGTAGATCCAGTAGCTTCAAACATTTTTATCCATTTTCTAATGCTATCGGGGCTCGGTGCTAAATTAATGTTTCGCAAATTGTAATGGGCGCGATATAGACGACGAGCTGTCACCATAGAGTTATTGTTCTGGTAAAATGCTCATACGCAGAAAGCGCGTTGCTCTCCGGTAAACGCTTCCATTGCAACTGAAATTCCTTTACTCGCTTTACAGTTCGATGCCCCACTCCGGCACCATCCCCACCACGTCCGACCGTAAACGGATTAACAAAGTGCTGATACCCTTTCTGGACACCTTGTATCTTCCAAAACTAATATTTCTATGTTATTATAAATAATTATGGCTGCAAATATTTTCACTGACAGTGTCCAGTATATTATTATCATTTGCTTTTTGTAGGGTAAGCTACCCAATTATTGGCACTTTAAGGATTTTCCAATGTTAAATTGTAGAATGCATAATCCATTTATCAAGCGAATCAAAAAAATTCCAGAAAGCTGTAATTGCTAGAATGTCTACTTGTTTATACATTTATTTAAAAAAATATAATATTTGTCTGCTAACCGCGGATTTGAAAAAAGTTAAAATAAAACAGTTTCACCAGTTATTGGCATCATTATCCAGTAATTGGCACCCAGCTATTGGCACAGATCTGGTTATTGACATCCAATTATTGGCATTATTATTCAATAATTGGCATCCAGCTATTGGCACTGATCTATTTATTAACACCCAGTTATTGCCATTCAACAAAGTTATAGATAAGGATAGGTACCTACCTAATTGGATTGGCTTTTGCACAATAATTGAATACATTTATTGAAACATATTTTTATTAGGATATATATATATATATATATATATATATATATATATATATATATATATATATATATATATATATATATATATATATATATATATATATATATATATATATATATATATATATATATATATATATTTTGGATAATGAAATAAATTTCGATTAAACCCATTATAATGCAGAACACGTAGGACAGGTAAAAAATTGTTTATATAAACCAATTTTTTCCAGGCATTTAGAATGATAGGTTCTTGTACATTTTTGGCATCTAATGCCAAAATTTAATAGCGACATATTTTTTGTGCAAATAAAACAGACCTTTGTTAACAATATGGTTATTTTTTGGTGGTGATGACTTAACACTATGTGGTTCGTTTGTGTCTGCTTGGAATAAATTTCGGATATGTGTTCCTGTTCTTGGCAACTCTCTAGTATCAATTTCCGCATATTCTCTTGCAGATTCGGCAGGAGTATTAATTATGGGATGATTTCCATCTGTTACATTGTCATTCTGTTCATTGGGGTTTTCCGAGGGTTTCTGTGATTTATTTTCATCTATTGTTTCTCGCACCATACTGGATGATGTTAAATTTGTCTTTTTACATGAGTTTATGGACCTGGATTTTTTTATATTGGTCGTCTTATTGGTTTTTGTGGCCCCACTTTTCTTGTTTTTTACCTTAGAGTTCAACAGTCGTTTTGCTTTGTTTTCTGTTTTTATCCGTTCTTTCTCAATTTTTTCTCGTTCTTTCTCCTCAAAATGTTTTTTCCAGGCAGATGAAGACACTACAAAACTTGTTCTCTGGGTTTCACGTTTCCCTTTTCTTTCTGGGGTGTTTGGCCACAGTAAATGCTCTTTAAGGTTGATGTTATTACTGATGTTACACAGTACATTGGACGTATTTTTTGGCTCTCCAGTAGATATGGAATCTACTTGCAATGTAGATATGGAATCTATATCTTCTTCTAATGTATCACATCGTATATCTACTGTACTGATATTGATTGGGTTAACTCCATTGTCTAAGAAAATGATAGGCATATTTTCTAATTCATCTGATCTGGCGTTTTCATTTCCTTCTATATGATCTAGTGCACTACCAGACAAGTCAATAGTAACTTCTTCCAAATGATTTCCATCCAAGGTTATATCATTTATCATTATTCGGGAGTTATCAACATCATTACCGGTAATTATTGTACTGTTAAATTTGTTAAAAATATTTAATAAGACCTTAAAGCTTTGACATTTATCCTGTACGTCGCCAGTTTCATGTGCTTGTTTTATGGAAGCAAAAAAATCATCGCCACATATGTCACGAAAATCCTCCAAATTAATAGATTCGGAAATATTTTCACAATTTTGATAAGTGGATTTGTTGCTCTGCTTGTTTTTTCCGAGGCATTTACTGTAATCTATAGTACTTGGATTCCAGGGACAGATACCACACGATTTAAACCCATTTGCAGTAGCAGAAGGTTTTAGATTTGCTACAGCTTCTTTGAGGATTGGGGCAAAATTTACTTTGCTCAACTGTTGATATGCATTGATTCTCCTCCAATTTAACAGAGCTTTTTTCCACGCACTCTTGAGAGGTTTAAAACTAGCAACATCGGCAGGCTGTAGAATCCTGGTAGCATTTGGGTATAAAGCAATTAATATTATTTTAAGATTACTACACAGTTGACTCAGTTCATAAGTTAAATGACTTTTATGGCCATCAACAAATAGAATTATAGGAAATTTTATATTTTGTTTGACCAAATAAGGGTGCAATATATTAGCTACATAATCGTGAAAGAGTTCAGAGTTCATCCAACCTTTATCACTTACTCCAATCCCCCAACCATTTGGAACACTATCTGCAATATTTTTTGGCAATCTCTTGTAAGCGTACACTATCATGGGCGGGGTAGTAACTCCAGACGCTGAGAAGGTAAACATTACTGTAATATTTGTTTTTGAGGGACCTTGCTCTATTTGATAAACATTTTTAGCACCCTTAGGAGCAATGACCTTATCTTCTTTGGGACATAATGTAAAATACGTCTCGTCTCCGTTATAAACTCTTGTTGGATCCCCAAGAATGTCGAAATAGTTATTTTCCTTCAAATATTTTTCTATATTTTCAAACCATTTCCTTATATCATTTTCAGAAACGTTTCCACTAGCATTTGTTACAGCTTCAGGTGTTCTATTGGTTAATATTTTGTGGCGGCGTAAAAAACCTTGATACCAGCGTTCACCTGGTAAATTGTTTCTGAAGGGGTTGGGACGTGGATTTTTGTCAAGAAAGGATTTCACGGAGGCTTGAATATCGTCCCTTCTTTTAGGAAATCCTTTTCTGTAACTCTCTATGATCCAACTCTCCAATAAATTTTCTTCCTCGGTCTTCAAATAAGTGTTTGGGCCATGTTCCGTTTTTTTTGAAGTTTTCACTTAACCGAAATTGCAGCGTTGCTCTGGGTATGCCATATTTTAATGCCGCTGTCTGTTTAGGCATACCACTTTTTATTTCTTTAGCTGAAGGCTTTCTTCGGTATATTTTTTAACGTATTTCGCCTTCTGTGTCACTTTTGGCATGTTTTGTTGATCTAAAAAGGACAGTGCCAATTACTAAACTGCAATAAATTAATAATTTCACTAGTTATTGGCACTACTGCCAATAACTAGAAATAGTGGTATTTTTTAAGCCAATTGTTGGCACTTGAAATTCTTAGGATATTTTAATAAAATTATACAAAACAACAGCACTAAACACTTAATTAAATATATAGCTAGGGGATACAACACAGAAATAACAATAATTGTGATGTTTATCATTATTATACTCACTTTTCAGACAGATGGTTCCTTGTAAAAATGTAATATTTCTTGTTAAAAATTGACAGTTCCACGTACACATACAACGTAAACTACCATACTGAACCGACGCCCTCTGGTGTGAATAAGAAATGCATCGGCAACGCCCCCAGCTATCTTAAGAGTTAAATAAATTAGGCGGGAATTCAGAAAGACTTTAAATAATTAAGATACAAGTTGCGAGTGCCAATAACTGGGGCGATGCCAACAACTGGGTGTTTTACCCTATATAATTATTTGGTGTCATAGAAAGTATGACACCAATGCCATTGTGCAATTATTATGTTCTTCCAGATTGAAATCTTTGAAATGTAAATTTGGATCTGCAGAAGCTCTAGGTTCATTTTGAGGTAGTTCCAAATTTTGCAAAATTATTATTTTTTTGGTATCTGCAATGTTTTCATATCCAAAATATTCTGTATTATTATCTAGATCAGTATTATTATCTGTAAAGCAAAATATATTACATAAATATTGATGAACAGACAATATCGAGATGCTATCGGTGGCAAAATAAAAACTGTTATATGTTTATACAAAAACAATTGTGATTTAAATTTCAGTTATATTATTTTCCGTATCACTTAACAAAAATTAGGTTAAATATAGTATTATTGTTACTTTACCTATTGCTAGTATTAAGTCATTTTGTTTGGATCCCTTGTTGGATTCAATATCACTCATTTCAGAATCGTTGTTGGTTGCTATTTTTGCATTATTCGAATCGATTTTCGAACCATTGGGTATCCTCTGAGATACTGAATCATTTTGGTATTTTTTGTTACCAGATAAGCTCATAATCAATTGTGTCCTTGGCAACATATTTCGTGTAGGGGCCTGAAAAAAATTATAGTATTTATCAAATATTAGCTAATATGGCTAGATATGTTTTTGTTCTAATTTAAAGACAAAACTAACAAAACTGATATTAAGAATAATCTCTTGTAATTAATGTTTGCGAACTCCATGCGTTTATATATACAAAGGCAATATGATAATAAAAACTTAACCTCAAAAATATAGTTCTGCATAGAAACTCGTATTCTACCTAGTGCCTACTTAGTAATTATACACATTGCGAACATATAATAAGAAAAACTTAAGAGAATTTTTGACAACATCAATGTAATAAAAAGTAAAACACCGACACAGAACTTTCTTACACGAAGTCATGAAGAGACATGAGCAACTAATTGTAAAAGAGAGGTAAATATTCCGCAGTTACCGTTTTCCAGAGAAAGATTTAAATCGGTACAATGGCGCCACTTAGCTAAAAGACCGTAACTACAATTGACTTTTATATACCGGCCTTTTTACTAGGAATATGTAAGTTACGGTATTTTTACTAAGAGAAATAGTGACGTAATGAAGTTACGGTTAACATATTTGTCATTTTTAGCATATTTATAATAATTTTACGGTCTTTACACTTAGTTAATCAGTAGAAAACATTATTCTGAAACTCAAACTGACCAAATCTTAAATCACCTAAATTTTGTAGTTACGGCCTTTTTGCTATTGACGGCAGAATAGTAGGCTTTTGCGCTTTCAATTAGCAACGCAAAGTACGCCATTTCCGATGAATGGCCGCTTTAAAGCGGCAATAGTGTCAATCCCCGCTCGCTTCTTTGTTATAAATTCCTTAGCAGGCGCTATGACACTATGACGCTATGACACTTATGAGAAATGTACCTAACAAAAGAAACTTATAAAAATCGGTTCATATATAAACATAATGTCAAATACATACAAGAACACACTGTACTAAGCGATTGTAGAAAAAATGTTGTATGTATTACGAGCACAAACTGCCATTGCCCTTTTGAAAGAATTTTGAAAAAAATTCTTTTGCAAGCGCCAATGCAGTACTTTGCGCTCTTAACACACAAATAACTATTGTCTTAGTTTGGAAAAAAATAACGCACCCCTTTTATCTAAACTGCCTTATATTAGTTTTTAATTGAATTTTTTGTTTTATGTTGATATCAGGTATCATTTCAGGTTTATGATGCTGGTGATTGCAACACAATAGATTCTAGTGCTGGTATCTCTGAACATTTTTATTAACATGTAAGTTATCCATCGTTGAGTATATATTTGTTATAAATTAAATAAACGATAAACTTTAACGTTAAAAATGAAGTTTATCAGTATATGCTTTATTATTTATGGTGTTAATTATTGTACATGAGTTTTAATACATCAAACTTTTCCTTTGTATCATTCCTGATGGTGGATAGACAGAAGAAGAAGAAGAGAGTGCAGCAATTTTTTTTCGAATGTTGGTTGGGTGACCTGTTTATTCTCTATGTTAAACTACAATCTATGTATAATATAAGTTGGTCTTGGGAATGTGTTTCCATATCTTTTCATACATGGAGTCATTATCTGGTACGTTTCAAAAGAAAGGCAGTACGTATTTTGTTTCCTCAGAAGATGAGGAATAATACATACGATATAACACAGGAATTTAGGTTTCTTGAAAAAGTTCTTACTAATGAAATATTTATTGATTATATACATACACCTAATGTTTTAATCATAATCAGATTATTTTCCAACTGAAATGTGTTTCTGTTAAATTAATTTCGATAGTTTGAGCACTTACGCAAATATTTTCTTTCTCTTTTCTATTCACTTGCGTCCTTCAATGTTAAATTTTCTTTAATTTCATCAAGTGATAAAATTTCGTTTCTATTTACCTCTAATGTATCACTTTTTAACACGCTTTTATTAGCTTCACCTGTATGTTTATATGTATCTTGTAACGGAATCATTGAGCGAGATTTTCACCCACTTCAAAACGTCAGAGTAAACTGAAACTTTGCACACTTATCAAGGACCGATGACTACAATAATTTTACAACTTTGTCCTAATGTCCTCATCAGGATTATCGAAAACCGTGGTATATAAAAATGTGTCTCACATTGGCGCATTCGTTACAATATAGAATTTACTGATCGCAGTTATCTAGCTATTTGTTTAATCCTGTTCTTGGAACATGCAGTTTCTTATTTGAATACAAAACTGGAAACTTTAAAAGTTTTTTAGTTTCCGCAAATCGAACTAAAAAGTAAAAAATAAATTATAGTTTAAAAAATCAGGCTCCAAAGGAAAACTGAACTAAAAATGTATGACCTAGTTTCGTCTTGCGGCGTTAGAGAAAATTGTTTCAGGTTAATTAGAATAATTTTATCTTGACTTCTTATTAAGTCGCGCATTGTAATATAAAAAACGTCGAAAATTTCTTCATCGGCCAACCAAGTTGCAGCAGCTGGATGGATGGATATTATGCTGCTGGTGGTAGAGAAAGGTGCAACTTTATCCTTCCGTTTAAATGTAACGGCGTCGGAACTTGTACTGACTATGTTGTTTAACATTTTTTGATCCACTTTCCAATGTCCATGGCAATTTATGCTTCCGGCCCGATTATTCCCGTGCTAATAGACATCAATTCGGAGTCCACAGGAAAAGGATCATGCGCATCGAGTCGAACCAGTGATCTAATTATTTCGCTACGTCTAAAATATCTCTGCAGACACGTGTCGGCCTACAATCGACACGATGCTCGGTTGTTTCGCCGTGGAAGTTCATCTGTTCACAAAAGTTTTGCATATGGACGGAGCCCATAGTCCATCGAGCAGCCACGTTGTCTTTGATGTCTTGAAGGTATAAGTGAGCGCTCTTCGCGTATAAAGTGTCCGCTGGCATGGAAATAGGCCAGCGTTTTTTGAGCTGTATCAAAATATGGAGTTCCCTTACGCCCAGCCTTTACGAAATGCTTATATGCTATAATTTTGCCGCGGGTCCATTTTTTCACATTGGTTTAGGGCCGTATCAAAGGACCCCGCACAAAACCCTATGATTTTGGCCCTCGGTTAATTTTTTTCTAATAGCAATTTTTTTATTCCTTGGGTCGTCCTGATCAAAAGTCTTGCTGGGCGTGTAATAATGGACCGATTTCGAGAGATCAGCTATTTTGTCTCGGGATGAGACCATAAAAAAATCGTTTTCAAATATCTGCACATTATTCTACCGGAAAGCAAGCGAACGGTGCTCTTTTGGATGTTACTCTAGGTATAGCATCTGGTTATCCACTGGCCAAGAATGAGCCGTTTTTGTTCACTTTTCGCGGTTTCTTGGAAATTTATTGACTGGGTGGTATTTTCACCATGGAGCATATTTTCTACAAGAGAAGTATCTGAACCGTGGTTTGCCATATTGAGCAGAAACAATCATATTACAACTTAAAAAGATCCCATAACTGGCCAATATTAACAAAACCTGCCATTATGATAATTAACCTAGGTCCAAAATCATAGGGTTTTGTGCGGGGGGGTCTTTTATCTATAACCTCCTTCACGACATTGATTTCGTTAGCTGTGAGAACGACAGTACGATCAGAGTCTATTAAGTGTGTCCATCTATTTCGTTTATAATCATCAAACTCGATGGCCTGCAAAATCTTTTCCATGCCATTCTCTGCATAAATCGTTTTCAGTGCATGTGTCCACTGCCACCCATTATGTTTCCTATGGCACCTAAAAATGAAATTACTAACATAGAATCACCGCAGCCGACCGATAATGGAACCATTGCCGAAGGATCGGCGCTAAAACTATCAGTGGCTGATCGAACGTTACAATGCACTATTTGCATTTGGAAGTTTTACTTTGCGTGAAAGCATACTGAAGCGAGCGTCATGTATATTGTACCGTAATCGGAAGGTGGATCATGGATAAGTGGAAGAAATATGATTTTTCACTTTATTTGCAGTTGATTTTATAAAAGCTATATTTTCAATTTTTTTACAAACAATCTTATTCCCTTCAAAATACTATCAATTACAATATCATCTCTGGTGCGTGGGGCACGATTACTATTTGTGGAGCAAGCTCCAGCCCACCTAACTCGCGACTTAAGGCTAGTTCAATCACCTTCCCACCATCTAACAAAACTCTGTCAAGAGAACCTCCTATCCACTCCGCACTCTCCATAAACTAGCGGGGCGATACCCAATATCTTTCTTCCCATATATCCATGTCTAAATCCCTTTTAAATTTCCCAAGCACTCATCCTCACTTAATGTTTATCTAATCCTATTTGCACGTCTTCTCTTATCAAAATGGCTCTTTCATTTTTCCCGTTATCCTTTCTCAAACCCTTTCTATCCATAATTTCATAGTCCGAAACCCACATCTTTCAAATCCATAATTTCATTGTTTAAATGTCTATTCCTGTTTAAATTCCATCTATATCTCACACCTGTACCTTCAGATCTGGACCCCGTCCACGGCGCACAATCTAAGGTCAGTGGGGCACATCCGGGAGGGAAAGATGTTTTACCCCACTGCCTTCTACACTCCTACCTCATTCTGCATCCCGATTTAACCAACTATCCACTTCCTAGTTCAATTCCATATTTTAATTCCAAGCATTTAATTAATGATTTTCATTAACCAGGAATCTACCCATACCAAGTCAACAAAACATTTCTTTGTCATTTCCGGGATCCATATGTTTGGTCCGCGGGCGGTATACTAGTTCCCAGCAACCCTGAAGGCGTGCAGACACTAGAGAGTAGTAGTATTTGTCTGTGCTCTTACTGGCCCGGGCTTCCCTTGTCCGCCACCTAGGGACGCGCCCGATAGCACGGGGATGCGTGGGGCAGCGGAACCATGCCATTTTTAGTCAAAAACTGGCGAACAGAGATGGCTGTGTGTACAGGTGTATTGTCGTGGTGGAAGAACCAGGCTCCTGTCTGCCACAGATCGGGTCTTTCTTGACGAACGCTGTTGCGGAATTTTCTTAAAACTTTCAAATAAAAGGTTTGATTGACAGTCTGACCTGGGGGAACAAACTGAACGAACTACACCCTTGGCATCAAGAAAGCAAATCAGTATTTTTGAAAATCTGGATCAGTTTTACGCTGTGGCCTCAAAGCGCGACATGTCTCAACTCTCAACGCGACATTATTTTTGATTGTCAGAGCCCGAGGAACAAATTTGGCAGCAACCCATTTCATTCCCAAATCTTCGGTGATAAAATTCGGCGAACCGAGCTCCAAAAGATAACCCACTAATCTCTGACAGTTGATCAATTGTCTGTCGACGGTCTGTGAGCACAAGCTGTCGCATTTAAAATTTTGCTGCTCGCAGAAGAAATGAGATAATGGGATGAATCAAAAAACAAAATGTTTACAATACGTCTAAGATGGCAGCAAACAGTTTGTAAACAAAATTATTCGCCTCAATTTTTCCACAGGGTGTTTTGAGTTTACGACAAAAAACAACACTTTGATTTACCCCTGTATAATATTGCCTGGACGAAAAATATGACTTATTACAATAATTAAAAAGACACACAATGAACTGATCTACAGACTGGTAAAAAATTTATGAAAATCAGATAAAAAATAAAAAAGTTATAAAACATCAAAATTGGGCAAAATTTTAGGGTGACGGAATTTTGTGCCGGGGAGTGTATATACAATATATAAAATTATACTTACATTTGTTAAATGGTGTCGATTATAGACCGTAAAAAAATGGTAAATGAAATATGTTGACAATAAACATTCAGTTTCTATGAGAATACATCCATAAATACACACTCTACGTATTAAGAAAATGAAATAAAATTTTTACATTTTTAAAAATCGTCGACCGAATCATGTGTTATGCGTGCAAACTTATCCAATATTTGAATATTTTTTTATACGTTACATAAATTTTAAATTCGTGTTCTGGTCGATTATTGAAATATAATAAGAAATATTATAAGATTACATATAAATAGTTTCCATGAAAACGTATATATGGACATGGCATTATAGATATTACAATAATACGTGTTCCATTATCACATATAAAAAACCCGACTAAAGGTTGTCGCTCATTTTCCCGTCACAGCACGACCCGATGCTGTCCCTCGCTTGATGGCGACGGATAGGTTCGTCGCTCACTTTTCCGGCGGAAACGAAACAGCAAGCCGTCGTGTGCTGTGAAATATGTTTTTAGTTTAGTTTACATGTAGCAGTTTACCATGTGTGAAAGCAGCAGTTCTGATGAAGAAGTAATAGTAGTGGCCGCATTATTAGCAGAAGAAAAAAATAAAAACAAAAGAAAGAGGAGCATGTGGATCCATCCCATTAACCAAAAGAGGGCGAACCTTGGAGAATTACATCATCTATTTAACGATCTAAAAGAAGACGAGAAGAAATTTTTTAAATATTTTAGCCACCTTGTAAATTTTCAGAACTCCTTGATATTCTAGAGTGAACTAACATTTCAAAATTCTTCATTTCGGAGAGCAATATCGAAAGAAGAAAGGCTTGCTGTAACATTAAGGTAAGTAATAAATCATTATCTTATGATTTGTTTAATATAATTAAATGTCACACATCAAAACACAAAAATAACAATATTTTCTTTAAAAAAAAACAAATAAAAAACATTTTTGATAGTCATCAACAAATAGTAGTAAAATATAGAATACGAAATAGCATTCTACATAGGTGTTATATCATTGTCATTATCGTTATTGTTAGCAATATCTTCGGTGAAATCAGTGGAAGGTGGTAGAATAGAAGTAAATTCTGTTGTGTGTTGTTGAGAATATGGTGAATATGGTAGGAGTGATTGTGCTTGTTGTTGTGAACAGGGCGTGTGTGGTATGGCTGACGGATGCTGTGTTTGAGGCTGTCGATATGGCAACTGATGCTGCTGCTGTTGGTGAAACTGTGGTTGTGGCGTAGTGATCCAATTTTGTTGATGAAAGTGTGTAGACTGAGAAGGTTGATTAGCATAAGCATCTTTTTGGCTGTAAGTTGAAGTTATCGGCCTGAAATTCATATTTTTTATTTCTGCATCACTAACTATTCCAAATATTTTTGACTTGACTTCAATTTGTAACTGGGGGGACAATGTTTTTACTGTTTCGGCCATGCAATCAAAAAATTTTGTTGTAGCGTCTGAAGTATACTGTGTTTCAGTAGATGTTTTCTTTCGGCTGATTCTTTCATTCAAATAATCTTGAAGCACTTCTGCTGATGACAGTGTTTTTTTCGTCTGTTTAATGTAAGACCTTTTCTGTGCCGACATTTGCGATGTGTTTGATGCAGAACTGGAGGGTCTAGACGTTGAAGGACATCTTGGAGTACTGATGGGACTGTTCATCTTCACATCATCTTCAACATGACCGTCTTCTTCCTGCTCCTGCGTTTCAGTCTCCGATGAATCAGATTGATCAACATTAGTGATTTGCTGTCTGTCTGCTAAGAAAGGTCGCAAAAATGACATTTGTTTGTCAAATCGCCAAATTTTTTTTTTGCTGATTCACCACTTTTAGTTTCCTGGGACTTAATTGATTTTCGATAGGCGTCCCTCAACGTGATCCATCTTTTCTTGCATTCGGAAACTAAAAAAGAAAAAACATGAATTTTTTAATGAACAAAGTTTCACTAATTATAAATATTTTTTTTAGGTTCTTTGCTACGGGAGACACATTCCGAACAATTGCGTTTAGCTACCGACTTGGAGAAATAACAGTTCGTAATATCGTTTATGAAACTTGTGAGGCCATATGGAAAAATTTGGGACCATTGGTAATGCCTCCTCCTTCAAAAGAAACTTTGATAAAAAATGAACGGGATTTTAACAGAATATGGAATTTTCCAAACTGCGTGGCTGCCATCGATGGGAAGCATGTAGTTACCGACAAACCTCCCAATAGTGGTTCGCTATTTTTTAACTATAAGAAAACATTTAGTATTGTTTTACTTGCATTTGTGGATGCTCATTGTAAATTTACCGCCATTGATGTCGGCGCCTATGGAAGAAACAGCGATGGGGGAATATTTGCAAATTCGGCAATCGGAAAAAAAATGTTGAAAAATACTCTGGATTTACCTCAGGACAAGTCTTTACCTGGCACTAACGAAATTGTGCCTCACGTCTTCGTAGGAGATGAGGCTTTCCCTTTACACAAACATTTAATGCGTCCTTATCCAGGTAGCGAAATACTGAATAACGAGGAAATTAAAATATATAATTATAGACTGAGTAGAGCTAGGAGAGTTTCTGAAAATGCTTTCGGAATTTTGACAAAGAGATTTCGTATTTACCAGAGGCCTACAAATTATCCCTGAGCACATGGATAAAGTTGTACTTGCTACATGTTGTTTACATAATTTTCTTCGAAATGATACAAGCCATTGGACCGAAGCTGACGAAGATAATCAACCCCCACAAGGATTTAGAGATATAACACGAATAGGCGGATCTTCAACTACACTTGCAATGGAGATTAGAAATAAATTTAAAAATTATTTTAACTCGGGAACCGGGTCGGTGCCATGGCAAACAGCAATAGTTAGGAAAGGCAAAAGGATTATTTAAGTTTAAGTTAATATTTACATTGATAATAATTATTGCAACATTAATGAAATTTAATAGAATGTACCGGGTGTAAACTTTAAAATTGACCCCCCCCACTATCTCATTATTGGTAAAGATATT